>CM069861.1:108948363-109178363 GCA_036172795.1 Pelodytes ibericus | reverse complement strand
GGAAAATGGGCTTTTTGGTGAAGCAAAAAAATTGCAGTTTCTAAACATGTATCTTTTGGAGGCATGCTACTCGAAAACTAAGGAACCTATCATGGTTCTGACAACTGGGGAAGGTTCTGGTGATCTAGACAATTAATTAAAAAATGTTTTATTTTCTAAGTTACTGTACTTATGTTTGTATGCACAAATAAAGACATTACATATAATTATATTCATATTGTGGAAGAAATCTCATTCACTGCCTTTAATGTGCCCAGAGCCAACAGCTACGAATGGCCAGAACATGAAATATCAAAACACTCGCTCCGGTATGGAAATTACTTTAAATTCATAAGGTGTGTGTGATGTCTTTTTCAGATCCTGTGAAGGGTGGGTCCTGTATTTTTTGGATTTTTCTGGATTGCAATAAAATTGAATGTATTTTATAACCTCAATGAGCAAGCAAGCATATTCTTTGGAGTTTACTTTCCTGTGCAGTAGCTTGCCCGAGGATAAATACGTAAAGTGTCCAGGTAAGTGGACACTTAATGGTGTTTTCAATAGTGTCCTTTGATTCAATGTGTCATAATCAGTCAGGAGCAGATTCCGAGAATGAGCCGGAGAAACTGACTGAATTAATGACCCCTTTGGACGTCTGTAAAGCAATGTGCATTGGATGGGATTTGGGAAGAATAATCTCAACATCCTGAGCAGAAAGGTGCTCGCGTCAGCACATATCCAAGCTCTGTGTCATTGAAGTTTATTTTATGAGTGCTTTTCATGAATGTAAAATAAACTGGTAATTAAATTTTTTTGGGGACAATGAGCTTTACATTTTCCCTGTTCGCTTATGTGTATTAACTGCAAGTGACACCAAAGACATTCATATACATATTGGGACACGAAAGTAAATAAAATGTATCCTTCTCTTCATGGATGGTCTAAGCATTTGTAAAATACCATTAGTTTCTTTTCAGCACCACAAGTTTACATCCCCCCCCCCCCCCGCCCCCCCATAATTTATATATTTACAAGCAGTGGTGTGTTTAGGTTTTGTGCTGCCCTAGGTCTGAGTAAACTAAGACACCGCCAACCTTCATAGGTTGCACCCCTAACCTTTACACAGCCCCCACATCTCTGTACATGCCAAGTGTCGGGTGACCACAATTAATTTTTGCCATTCAGGGACACTTAAGCCACAGATTTATATATATATATTTATTAACATAATGGGAAATGTAGACTTCGCCAGCAGCCTTAGACTTTGAAAGAGCAAGGTATATACAGTGAGAGGCATCTAGAGAGAGGGTAATCACTAGTGATATGTGTTTTGTACCCCATCTGTTGTGAACTACATTTCCCATGATCCTCAGTCAAATGGCTGAATGAGAAACATGACAAATGTAGTCCACAGCAGTTTATATACAGACTTAGAGAGGCAGCTACAGAAACACAAGATACATAGTAAAATATACATTATGCTCAACCAGCCATTTTTGCTAAAGATCAACAGCTAAACTGGCAAATGTTAAGGGTCCCACCAAAAAATGAACAATTGTCACTGGGCACCTCCATTTTGTGAAATATAGTGTTTTTGGGTGCCACCCCCCAGTGACTAGCATCTTACTATGGAGCTGGGGACACCGAATGCAGTTTATGATTCAAAATTGCATTGAATGGCAGGGTAATGTAACTATTAAATCACAAGAGAGTGGAGGTATGATGCTGTTTGATCTTGATCAGGTCTCCTTGTATCTTATGACATCATCATGCACAGATAATCTAGTTACATTTTATGTAAGTTGTAGTGTCCCTTTAATATATTATTTGCAATTGATGGGTGTCAGCTCTAGCCTGGACAGAACAGCAGCAAACCACAAAAGTGACCAAATGGACATGTAAATAAAAAAAAAAAAACATATGCAACCTTGTGTATGAGGCAATGGATGTTTCTCAGGATACATGTAGATGGATGTTCCTCAGAATAATCAAATGTACATTTAACAAATGGTACATGTTAGGAGGCATATGCTGGGTATACAGTCTGGGTACTGGGTCATGTCCTGGGTGCAGTGGCGTAGCGTGGGTTGTCAGCACCCGGGGCAAGGCAAGTAATTTGCGCCCCCTAACCCGTGGATTTTAGCACTCGAGTCTCTTCTACTAGATTAGTTAAAGAAACCCTTACCCCCCAAGCACATGTATTGTTTGTTATGAAAATACTTATGTAATTAAAGTAAAATGCATCTAAATACAAGTTTATTTTCCAACACTTTATTGAGTGCGAACATGCATTACACACATTCTCCACATTTTCAGCAGGTCTATGAATACAAATATACACATGTAGTAACCTAGCATGGGCCATGCTATTATATGTCGTCTCACAACCATCGTAAACGACAAAAAATATCAAGAACAAAAACTAAACATCAAAATGGAACCATACCCTGGAGATGATCCAAGACTGGGCTAGATGGAGCCAACTTCCTCAATCCTGTACCTCTAATGTTACCCCCCCCCCCCCCCCCACACACACACACACACACACACATGCCATAATTGTTGTGCCATTCAGATGCCAGTAATATTGTAACTTTCGGATGCCAGTAATATTGTGCCAGTCAGAGCCCAGTAATATTGTGCCAGTCAGAGCCTAGTAATATTGTGCCAGTCAGATGCCTGCAATATTGTGCCAGTCAGATGCCTGCAATATTGTGCCAGTCAGAGCCCAGTAATAATGTGCCAGTCAGATACCAGTAATATTGTGCCAGTCAGATACCAATAATATTGTGCCAATAAGATACCAGGAATATTGTGCCTGTCAGAGCCCAGGAATATTGTGCCTGTCAGAGCCCAGGAATATGGTGCCTGTCAGAGCCCAGGAATATGGTGCCTGTCAGAGCCCAGGAATATGGTGCCTGTCAGATGCCTGTAATATTATGCCAGTCAGATGCCTGTAATAGTGTGCAGTCAGAGGCCAGGAATATTGTGCCAGTCAGATGCCTGTAATATTGTGCCAGTCAGATGCCTGTAATATTATGCCAGTCAGATGCTTGTAATAGTGTGCCAGTCAGAGGCCAGGAATATTGTGCCAGTCAGAGGCCTGTAATATTGTGCCAGTCAGATGCCTGTAATATTGTGCCAGTCAGATGCCTGTAATATTATGCCAGTCAGATGCCTGTAATATTGTGCCAGTCAGAGCCCAGTAATATAGTGCCAATCAGATGCCAAGTAATATAGTGCCAATCAGATACCCAGTAATATAGTGCCAATCAGATGCCCAGTAATATAGTGCCAGTCAGATGCCAAGTAATATAGTGCCAGTCAGATACCCAGTAATATAGTGCCAATCAGATACCCAGTAATATAGTGCCAATCAGATGCCAAGTAATATAGTGTCAATCAGATACCCAGTAATATAGTGCCAATCAGATACCCAGTAATATAGTGCCAATCAGATGCCCAGTAATATAGTGCCAATCAGATGACAAGTAATATAGTGCCAATCAGATGCCCAGTAATATAGTGCCAATCAGATGCCAAGTAATATAGTGCCAATCAGATACCCAGTAATATAGTGCCAATCAGATGCCAAGTAATATAGTGCCAATCAGATACCCAGTAATATAGTGCCAATCAGATGCCCAGTAATATAGTGCCAATCAGATACCCAGTAATATAGTGCCAATCAGATGCCCAGTAATATAGTGCCAATCAGATACCCAGTAATATAGTGCCAATCAGATGCCCAGTAATATAGTGCCAATCAGATACCCAGTAATATAGTGCCAATCAGATGCCCAGTAATATAGTGCCAATCAGATGCCAAGTAATATAGTGCCAATCAGATACCCAGTAATATAGTGCCAATCAGATGCCCAGTAATATAGTGCCAATCAGATACCCAGTAATATAGTGCCAATCAGATGCCCAGTAATATAGTGCCAATCAGATGCCCAGTAATATTGTGCCAATCAGATGCCCAGTAATATAGTGCCAATCAGATACCCAGTAATATAGTGCCAGTCAGATACCCAGTAATATAGTGCCAATCAGATGCCCAGTAATATAGTGCCAATCAGATACCCAGTAATATAGTGCCAATCAGATACCCAGTAATATAGTGCCAATCAGATGCCCAGTAATATTGTGCCAATCAGATGCCCAGTAATATAGTGCCAATCAGATACCCAGTAATATAGTGCTATTCAGATGCCCAGTAATATAGTGCCAATCAGATACCCAGTAATATAGTGCCAATCAGATACCCAGTAATATAGTGCCAATCAGATACCCAGTAATATTGTGCCAATCAGATACCCAGTAATATAGTGCCAGTCAGATACCAGGAATATTGTGCCAGCCAGCCCCCCCCCCCCCGTACTTACATGAAGCTGCTCCGTGTCCCCCGCCGGATGTCTCCTCCGTGCAGTCTTCCCTCTTGCACGGAGGAGGGAAACAGAAACCGGATGTGATGCGACGTCACATCCGGCGGCAGTTTTTTTTTTTCCGGCCGTCGCATCCATCGGATGCGGCTTGCCGGAAAAAAGCGTTCACAAGCGCAATGCGCTGTGAACGCGGCAGCAGGGGCTGGGGGCCCACGGGACAGCTGCCTTGGGGCCCCCCAGGAGTAAATGGGCCCAGGGCAGCTGCCCCGTTTGCCCCGCGTTAAAGACGGCCCTGGCGGCCGCATAGGGCTAGTGCGCCCCCCCAGATATTGCGGCCGGCCCCCCCTGCACCCCCCACGCTACGCCACTGCCTGGGTGTGCTATCGGGGTGCAGACTGGGCCATGTCCTGGATGTTCAATCTGTGAGCTGTCTGGTGCAAGTCCTGCATGTACAATTTGGGTGCTGGATGGGGCATTTCATGGGTGTACAATCGGGGTTCTGGTTGGGGAATGTCCTGTGTACAATGTCGGTGCTACATGGGGTATGTGATGGTGTGCAATCTGGGAGTTGGATGCTGCATGTCCTGGGTGTGCAATCTGAGTGCTCTGTCAATACCAGTAGGTGCAAGCTCAGTGCTCTGGCAAAAGCTGTGAGTGCAATCGGAGTTCTATCTCAGGTGCTGTGGGTGCAAATTGGTGGTGTGGCAAGGTATGTGGGCACAATCAGGTACTGTGGGGGTAATAATGAAAAGAAGGCAGGAGAAATGGAGTGGAGAGCAGAATGTAGTAAATGAAAACCAGGAATGGATATCTGATTACTATACCTTTACTGGCAGAGGACGGAAGTGTCAACGGTGTCTGAAGGGTTACTTTAATTCTTGCTGGTAAAAGGAACTTTAATGTCCGTCCCTGGCTAATTTATAGGCACTATACTGTGCAACCTGTGTAGCATAACAGTCCCTGCCATGTAGTATAACAGCCCTTGCAGCTAAAAAAAACCCCCCAAAACTTTAGATGCTCCATAGTGTTTTATTTTTATTGTTTGTAATTTCAAATGTATAGCTGTATGCTGAACATACAGGGTAAGCGGTGGATTTCTTTTTCCTAGAGGTTTGAGCACTCACGCCAAAAATAAAGAAAAATTAATGCATACAACATTTTACTTGTATTTGTCCCCAAAGTGCAAAAGATGACATCCCTCCTTTATCTTGAAGCAACAATGCTCCATACAGCCCAATGATACTGGTCCTAGATTTGCAGCAGCTACCATTTAACTCTTTCACTGCTATACAGCTGCGCGTTATTATACTCTAATGCTGTTACGTTAGTGCCATTTGCCTCTTTAAGATGTTTACTGGTTCTGGTATGACATGACGATAACACTGTATGTATTATAAACCCAGAATGCAAGAAATAGGTAACCCAGACAGTGGGGATGGGGACATCACATCAACACAGCACACAAGAGGAAGCAGAGATCAGGCATCAGAAGGGAGGAGAGGCATCCCTGATGCTGTCTCCTCCCATCTCTAAGTCATCATATTACCAAGGTTTGCCTGCTATCTCGCTCCTCGGGGCTTATAGCATCCTTCCTGCCCTTGCTCTCTCCTCCTCGTTCATGCATCTCTCAGTGTGCAGTGGAGGTGGCAGAGCAGCATGCACTGGGGTGTTGGTCTGGTCTCCCCCAGGTCTTGCGTGGTTGATCTGAGCCGGAATCAGACCCTGTCTCTGTGCTGGTGTGCAGGATCAGACGAGACTTACTCTTTTTATGGGGACATCATCGCTTTCCCTGTTCAGGATTACAGTGGCGTTATGTCAGGGCTGGGATCTGACTCCTGGTGGAAGAAAACCCTTTATTTGACTGGTGGGGCCCTGCTAGCTGCTGCTGCATATCTTTTACATGAGCTGCTTGCAATCAGGTGAGGGCATACAAGGGTCCAAGGTACGATTCACACAGGGTTCTGCCAATGTCAAAACCCTCCCTGCAGCATAAACTGACCAAATACTAAGCTTATTGATTTGAACCCTGCAGGATGCATGGTGACACGCTGAAGGCTGTTAGGCATATTATTTTTGGGTGTTGGTATATTGTCTTTGATAAATCATGTGATCTTTTGTCCACAAAAGCTGGAGTGCTAAAGGTTAGTCATCACTGGTGTATGACCAGACTGTGCCATTAAAATGCAGTATCTCAGGCTCTTTTAAATTATTTAAGATTCCAATGACGTTTTCAACTCAAGACATAATTTATCTTTAAACCATATAGTAGAAATTATAGTACAGAGTGGAGATAACAGAATGGAATTATGATCACTACAACTTGTCATTTATTTGAATTGTCATAAATGAACTATGAATACAATTCCCATTATATTAGGGAATCTGCTGCAAATATGATATTTGTAACTGTATGTGCCAATGCATGTTTGGAAAGTCAAGATGTCCTGAAGACATTGAGAAGATGAGATTTGCTATGATTAAAGCATAGCCAAGGAATAACTTGCTAGACTCCAAGGCCTCTGGTCTTCTCTTTGAATATGTGTCCCCCGCACTAGTAGTATTACACACAGCCTTGGTAAATATGTGTTGTTGGTGTATATATCAGGAAAGAAAGCTTAAACAAATTCTTACTTTGTAAGACATGTCACTCTTTCGATCCAGAAATATCAGGCAATGCCATAAAAATGCAAAGTTCTTTGAAATTGTAACAAACTGACAGTACTGGTTAAATGTTAAACAGAATAACCATCACAAAAATTATACTTTAATTACACTTAATTAAGAACCTTTAATTACACTTAAAGGTTCTTTGAAATCTATGGTTCATCAACTTTCTAACATGATATTGGTGTAATTTAAAGAAGATTACTACCAAAGGTGAACATGAAATGATGTATTTAACTGTTTTGTAATCTATATTTATGCTATTGGTCTGCTCACCCTAATTCCAAAATACCATAAAAACTTAATGTAAGACTATCATTTACTTTATACAGATGTTAGCATTATGTGTACCTTTATTGTTCTCTGAACAGCACTTTTGACCTGGTGGGCAAAAAAAAGTTAGTTTTACATGGTTCAACATCATCAGGTAATCCATTATCATCAGAGATAGACACAGACAAGTAAGACATATATGTTGACAGACAAGGTACGGAGATGGTAAGACAAGAAAATTTGACGGAAAGATAGAAAGTGCTATGCATTAAGCATTTAAAAGGGAAAGGTGGTACAACCCCAGCCCACTGAGTCAGGTTAGAGAGCATCCTGGTGACAATTGAACTCTGGTTCCACCTTGTCAGCTCTCCCCTGGGCAGTAATCTACTAGCCGGATGGATTAAGAAAATGTAAGCTATTAGCTTACAAGAGCTTTGTCCACTATACGGGGTTCCATTAAAGCTGTTTCAATTCAACTTTAAGAGAATACAAAAAAAATGGTCACTGCACCCAAAGGACACTAAAACAGAAACAGAGAGAAAAAAAAAGGGAAAATATTGCTAGTCAAAAAAGGTGGTGCCCTACACACCTTCAAAAGATTATGAGTATAAAGTAATGACTGCCATGTACATTACAGCACAGTCACTCTTAATTCAGTATCAAGCCATGTCGTTTGGTGACATACCAGTAACAATATGTCAAAAGTTTGTGCAGTTCCCAGGTTGCGAGTTGAGTTTAGCAGAACATACTTGATCATCTGAGAGAAGTGTAGTATCCAGTATATAACAAATGTGAGCAAGAGATTGCAGGAGAGACTCAGGAACAGATTAACTATCATTTTCAGAATTGTAATGAGAAGAATATACATTTCTATTCATGTATGGGCGTCGAGAGGTGCCAGCTGGTAGTCAGAGGGGGTAATAAGAGAATTTTACTGAATAGACGTGAAGTGGGAGTTGAACTACTTTGTGGAGTAGTTTGTTTCCTGACTAACTTGAACAAAATGTAAGCATTAAATCAATAATAATAAAAAACATACAGACAATTATAAGATATTTAAAATGTATAGAGGTCTTGGCTGTTCCATGCCAGATGTTTTTTGCAGGTGTTAGATTGTTCCAGGAGGTGTGCTGACATTCTTTGGAAATATCCCCTCTGGTTTTCCATTACATTTGACTTGAATATTATTAGACCAAGAGATGGGATCTTCACAGGAGGTCCAACTGTCGGTCATAATAGACGGAAGTGTCGGGAAGTAGTGTTGGGAGGAGAAAGAGACAGACAATGTTGGAGGGAGGGGGAGAGAGAGACAGACAATGTTGGGGGAGGAGGAATGGGGGAGAGAGAACAGAGGAACGGGGGGAGAGGGAGAAAAGAGGAAGGGGTAGAGAGGGGAGAGAAGAGAACAGGAGGGGGGAGTAGAGAACAGAGGAGGGGGGAGTTAAGAAAATGGAGGGAGAGAGAGAAAAGATATGGGGAGGAGGGGGAGAGAGAACAGATATGGGGGAGTTGGAGAGAGACAGACATGGTGCATACATGGAGGGAGCGGAAAGAGACAGACATGAGGGGGCATCACGGGGGATGCCTGCACAGGGCGCCGGAACACTTAATGCTGACCCTGGTTAAATGCCACCTTCCTCCCCCCGTTCCCCAGTACTTACCTCCTTGATGCTCCGTGGAGGAGGGAAACACAGCCACCGGATATGAGGTAAGGTAATTATTATTTTTTTTTAACTTATTTGAAGCCATGCTTCATAAAGTAACCGGCTGAAAGGGAGCGCAGAACGCTAAAAAGAGGTGCTGGGCTGCGGCCCGGGGGTTGGGGAACCCTGCTGTAGAGGATTCGTGGCATGTTAATACTGCCAGTGATCCTATAGGTATATTTTATTTAAAAGTGCTAGTGGGGCTGTTGCTACTGAATGAGAGTTTTCTCACTAGGTAATTCCAAGAGATGAATGTCCATTCATTCATTATTATATTATATAGGGACATGATTAATTTCCTGAAAGGTGACTGCGTGCATGTATGGGTAAAGGTGTGCTTGCATGGGTAAGTAAGCTACAATTCTCATTTGTAAATCTGTTCTGTATAAGCGCACTATCTAGTTGCATTTGTTGACTGCATTTTTGTTTTGCACAAGTATTGTTAGGTCTGTCTCCTACATTGCTAACAAAAAAGACCTTATTTAAATATGGTTTTGATTAAAATATTTTTTTTGTATCAGGACAAGTAGATTGGGAGGCCGCTTTAGTCCCTGGACAAGTAGTTTAAAAAAAAAAATGTCAACACCCCTGATGAGCCTCACATAGCATGCAGAATGATCGAGTCTAGATGAGCCTGGCATGATCAGAATAAGTGAGTGATCATAAGAGTCTGCTGCTTTTATCTACAGAGCCTGGATCCACTGTTATATTTTGGGAAAATTACAGGGCAATGGGTGGACAAAAGGTGCAATCTCCTAGTGCAGTGAAATCTTTATCAAATGCTTATTAAAAAAGTTATAATATGATTCTCTCAAACAAACTATTGTTACATCATTTCTCAAAGCTTTCCATAGATGTCATAAAGCACCAACGGTCATTGCCTTCAAAGGGACAGTTCAGTCCCCAAACTCACTTTGGTGCAAGATGAAGATTACTGCTTGTATAGTGCACAGACTTTTTCCAGTGTGATTTGATGCAGACATTCTGCATAAATCAAATTTTTAATATTTGACTTAAATTTTTTTTGCCTGTAGAGGCACTGGCTTGGGAGATCAGAAGATCTCCCCTCACCAGCCCTCTGCTCGGCCACACTAAAGGATTCAGGGAGGGGGCGGACCTCACTGGGTGAGTGATGAAGTCCACCCCCCATCCTGTTCAGCAGAGCAGTTTTATTTCAATTAGTCATTTCCTGTCCTGTGCTGGTGCAATAGGGTGTGGAATAGGTTGTCTGCAGGATGTTCTCGGTGCTGCTTCCTGTCTGATCAGCAGCACTGATCCCTCCTCTCCCCATCTCCATTTTTATTTTTAAAGGGCAAATTCATATGTAATACAGAGTTGAATAGACTGTAGACAGGTACATATTGCAGAGACACAGATAATGCCCAGTGATCTAAAATGCAGTCAATTAATGAATGCTGACAGATAGTGCTTAGGCTAATAGTGTAACTTGGGTCTCCAGATGAATAAGCTACATTGCTATACAATTAGCAATTGTCCACAGGAAAGCAGACCAGGGTTTCTGTAACAGCATCAGTTCTGCCAACTTGATGTCAAAGTGATGTGACACCATTTTATGTATGCTGGCATTTATGAGAGAGAAATGGAATGCCTATAATTCTCAGCTAGCTGGCACTTATATAGAAAAATTACCTTATGTTTAATTGAAAGATAAAGCCAACAACCAGCTTAACATAAAATAAATATATATATATATATATATATATATATATATATATATATATATATATATATATTTGGCAGGCAGTTCTACCAACTTATTTACATTAGCTCTAGTACCCAGAGACGTCTTCAATCAGATACGACTCCCAAAGCCCAATGGGGCTGATTACTATTTCTGACACTATTCTTAGCTTGGCCAAGAACCATTCTGCTGTGAAAACAACACATCAAAATAGACAAGGGGTGATAGGAGAGAAAATTGGGGTAGACCATATTCCCTTGGATTTTCAGGGCATGAGAGACAGAATTTTACAACACAGGCATATTTATCGGGCAAGTACAACAATGTAACAAATGAAACCAGCAATTGCAGAACAAATCACATAACTGTTATTAATATTAGTCTAAATCTTACAACCTGCCAGTAGTCACGCCCCTCCTTCCAGACAGTCCAGGGGTAAACTTTATGGATTCCTCATGCACCTTCATGGATTCCCTGTGATTGGTTCAAGAGAAATGTGGGATGCCTATTTTTCAAGAAAGCACCAGATGTTATAGTGGTATGGTTTACACCCAAGAGAAAGCTTTCAAAAGGTAAGTTTACAAGGTAAGTATTGCATAAAATTTCTGATTAGATACATTTATACTTTAAGTGTTACCATTAGAACTTTAAATTTTCTAAAGAAAGTAACTATTTATGTCTTTCTGTAAAACTGTACATTGTGCTGACAGTTGTGTTCGTACGTGCAGAGATAACAGGTGGCTGCCAGTAGAGGTAAAATAAGAAAAATAACAGATGGATGCAAACCCTCAAGGAGTAATATGCTATTTTTAACTCTTCAAGTGCTAAAAGAATAAGCAAATCACATTACTCTGAAACCAATAGCATTGAACTCTCTGTATTCTTATAATATTTTTGCTTGGATGAGTGCGAGAATTGGTACAAAAATATCCTGCTATCGTGTTTTCTCTGGTCTCCTTGGTAACAGTGAGCCACTATTTTATTTTTACCCTATCATCTAACAAAAACAAGCCCTTTATTATGTGTCACAAAATACTGGAACTTACCCTGCCCCTACAACAATAATAATCTTCTAATTCCATATGGGTATTAGGATAGCGAAAATAAATAAATTCCAGTCAAGATAACCCAAACTAGAACATTCAATGAAGGAACATTCTGTATCAGATTGTGCAATAATATGGGAGAATGATGCATTTGCACAGTGTTTGATGTTCAGGTGGAGGGCTACAATATTTGGGTACATGTAGTTGTGTCCTAAAGGGAAAGCCTAGTCCCCAAACTCACTTTGATGCAAGATGAGGATTACTTCTTATATAGTTCATAGGCTTTTTTTCTAGTTTGATTTGATGTAGGCATTCTACATAAATCACATTCTTTAATATTTTACACCAAACCCTCCCCAGCAATTACTCTGCATGTTTACTGCAGGTGCGGCAGCACTGATTATATATACACTGAGGATATAAAGTTTTGTTTCATTTAGTCACTACCTGTGCTCTTGGGATTGAATACATTGTGTGGACTGTGATAAACTTGCTCTTGTACACAGTAGGATCTCTTAACATTGCAACACATTATCTGATGGCATCACTAGAGAAGCTGGAAATTTCATTAATGTGAATTAAATTATTCTGATTGGTTCCTGCACAATTTGGTGTGAAACTGGAAAAACATACACTTTAAGTAATATTTAGTGATCTGCCATTTGCCTGGCTCTTTTTAAAAACAAATACCGTTGTTCATTAAAGACTGTTGTTTAAAATTTCGAAGTACAGATAGAATAATAGCGGATGTAGTAAATCAAGGAAAAATATATTCTATGTTAAATCTGTAAGGAAACTTTCCTTCTACTGCATCTTTTTGACACTTGACGTGTTTTCTTACGAGAGAGAGGAGTATAGATAAAGGCAACAATAATATAAAAAGTATAGTGTATGATTTATGTGATCTCAAAAAGTGGGTGGAGCAAGCTGACAAAATGGCTGGATGAAAAGCAAAACAAAACTGAATAGGACAATATGTAGCTGGAGCTTAAGCAAAGTGGGTGAAGCAAAACAGTTTATTTGACCTCTTGCTGCACCTATAAAAACGTGTTGCTCTAGACAAGTGCCTATTTTTTTAATGGGAGTTAATGTATTTTATTCACACACTCAGCATGTAGATGGCATTCTGGTCTTTTGTTGCTTGGTCCAATAATTTCAGGTTCATTTTTATATATTTTATATATAAAAGACAATGAAAATTATAGATTTAAGAGTTTGTAACCTCTTTTATGTTAGTGCGCTGATCCCTGTGGATTTTATATATTTTATATATGTTTGCATTATCTATTTTTTTTAAATTTTTTTAGAAAAGAACAAGAAATCGACTCCAAAGACGCAATCATTCTCCATCAATTTTCACGCCCAAACAATGGAGTCCCCAGTTTATCTCCATTTTGTCTGAAAATGGAAACATATTTAAGAATGGCTGACTTACCATATCAGGTAAAATCTTACTTTACTGTAACCCACATATATGTGTTTTAAAGCTTTTAATATTTTTTTCCATCCATTAATTCTTCACAGAGAGAAATGCTTGGTAGGCAACTTTGTTAATGCAATGATCGCAGAAAACCATAAACAAATGCAGTATTTAATATACCTTACAGCGGTGAACAAACAAGGTGGATCGAGGAACATAGGAGCAGAGACCCGATCAAGGTCTCTACAGACCCTTTGGGTCCCTGCCGACATCTCACGATACTTTGCGACGTTGCCCGGAAGTTCGGGCACGCAGAGATGCAGAAAATGTAGAGGATGCTCAAAGTGGCCTTATCTGACACTGGGGATCCTGCTGCAAGCCCCTGCAGTGGGATCCCCAGCACACCTCATCGCGGGGAGCCATGATGAGCTGTTAAAGGCAGGATGTTCTATGCCGTCCTAAAAGCCTTTAGGCACTCAAAAGTAGAATGGCATAGAATATCCTACAAGCGGAAAGGGGCTAATTAACCCCTGGACAGCAAGCTACAACCAGACAAAGAGGAGCCAACAACCTCATCTATGTGGAAGCAGGGAAAAGAAAAATGTTGGTGCGCTCAGCTAGTCATAGGCTCAAATAATATTCATGTGTAAAATGAAGTCTACCAAACACTTATGAGCATGCTTCACATGCCGTGTAATTGGCTATACAGTGTAAAAAGCAAGAACTTTATGCTCTTCTCACCCTAATAAAGTTAGCAACAATAATATCAACATAATATAAATGAGAGATTTTGGTTATATGAATTGGCCAAAGCATACTTAAGCTCACCCGCCACGTCATGGCACACACTCAATAGGGTGAGAACCTAATCTCTCCTCTCTAGTGGGGACACAAAGCAGTTTATACTGCTACCAAAACCTTTTTAATGTGTTTGAGAAGATGCAATTACGCCAGTGGCGGATGCTCCATATTTATTTATTTATTTATTTAGAAAGTGTTTTACCAGGAAAAATACATTGAGATTTCTCTCGTTTTCAAGTATGTCCTGGGGACCCAGTCCAGAATGGAGTTACACAGAGTTACACATTTAACAGTAGATTCAAAAATACATACATACATACATACATATATTAAACAAGTTGGAAGGGGAACATACAGGGTAAATCATTATTGATACAAAAAGGAACAACATGTACAGTATACAAAAGAGTTTGTAAACTAATAACAGGTACAATCTGTTTTGAGGATTTGGGAGATACTTATTTTCAGGGATCTTAGAGTAGATGATGATTTAGCAGAAACAGGAAGGCTATTCCACATATGAGGCGCTCTGAAAGAGAACGCACCTCTACCTGCTTCCTTTTTGAAGTGGGGAATCGCTAGTGAAGGGTTGGTGCAGGATCTGAGATTGTGGGATGTGCATGGAGTAAGAGTGAGCATGCCGCTCAGGTAGGGGGGGAGCGTTCCAGAGAAGTGGTTATGCACTAAGCAAGCTAGGTGGAGAGCACGCCTGGAGGCAAGCGTCAGCCAATTTAACTCTTTTAACATTTTACAGTGATGCGTGTTATAATCACACTGTAGCGCAAAACGACACAATGCATTGTACATAGTGTCGAGTTTACCGAGATGGGTCTGCGGGGCAGAATCATACACAACATCTCCATAATCTAAGATCGGCATCAACATTTGCTGCACAATACGTTTCCTTACCGAGGAATCTAGGTTAGATTTGTTTCTATACAGAAAGCCGATCCTAGGATATAGCTTTGACACAAGCTTATCAATATGGAGACCAAAAGATACGTTTGGATCTAGCCACATGCCAAGATACTTATATGAATTTACCTGGGTCAGGTTATAACTGGTTTTGGTCTTGATGGTTAATTGAGGATTGTTTAATTTAAGTAGTTTGGCATTTGTCCCAAACAACATGGACACAGTTTTTTCAGCATTGAGGAATAATTTGTTGTTAGCTATCCAATTTTCAACTTTAGAAAACTGATCCTGTAGCACGGACTCCACTTGCGATAGTTGAGTACCGCAAGTATAAATGACCGTATCATCAGCATACATATGCACACGAGCCAGGTCACACACCGAGGGTAGATCATTTATAAATAGCGAGAATAGCAGAGGCCCAAGAACAGATCCTTGAGGCACTCCACACTTAATTGGCAACGGGAGGGAGGCAGTATCAGCAATGGACACATATTGAGATCTATCAGACAAGTATGAATGAAACCAGCAGAGCGACCTCTCATTTACACCGGAACAACTTAGTTTGTTTAGCAGCAGCTCATGATCAACCGTGTCAAAGGCCTTTGCAAAGTCAAGAAAAACTGCACCTGTGAGTTCACCCTTCTCCATGCCACTCTGAATGTCATTGGTCACCTTTAAGAGGGCAGTTATCTTGGAGTGATTTGACCTAAACCCAGATTGAAGCGAGGTTAGATAGTTGGAGCGTTGATAATACTCGCACAGTTGATCATGGGCACATTTTTCCAGGATTTTAGAAAGTATGGGTAGCAGTGAAATAGGCCTGTAGTTTGACACCAAGTTTACATCTCCATTTTTGTGGATGGGGATAACTCTGGCTTTTTTCCAGGCTTTGGGGACATAACCAGAGGACAGGGACGCATTGATTAAGCAGGCAATGGGTCGTGCAGTAACAGGCGCACTCAGCCTCAGTAGCATTGACGGAAGTAGGTCCGGCCCACACTGTAATTTCCTTTTTTGATTGAGGAGATGCGCTGCTATTTCACTATCTGATAGGTGTGCGCCACACACCTAGCACGGAGCCGTTCTACCTATTTCCGACCAGCTGGCTGTTCACAGCACACAAACCCCAGGAAAAACACGAGATTCATCATGCCCTTGAGTGACAGGTGTGCTTATAAATAGGTTTACTGAATACATTTTTCAATTCAGAACATTGTAATCCTAAGAAAAATAGGCAACACACTGATTCTATTGACATAAAAAATGTGCTATAGAAACATGGGTTATAGAAGCACATAAAAAGGAATTATCCCATCTAGTGTTCACAGGCCATTTCAGTCTTCCCATAAATACATTTTATTGTAGAGGTATAAGATTGCTGCAGCACCTGACATACAATAGTAATTATAAATTCAAATGGAAATCCTAAAAAGAGAAAAAGCATTTACCTCTTCACTGGCATCTTTGTTACAGAACAAATTATTAATAGGATATTTGTTACAAATCTAGCCATGACTGCAATCACTTATATTTCTTCATGACATTCTTGGGGCACATTGTGTTCAGTTGAACATGCCTGAATATCATTACAAAGTACTATTATTATCATCTTATTTTTATTATTTGTGCTCTCTGCAACGCCCTGCCTTATTTATTTCTGGTTCATATATTTCTACCACTAATAGAACCAATTTCTCCTGGATTCTTGTGCTTTACTTCTCACATTCCAAATAAAACCATTCAGAATGCAATAAGGATCTCAGCATTAACAGAGTTATATCAATGAAAAGGAGTAAACGCTTATCCAATTAAATATCTCCTTGAACTAAAGAATTGTTTGGGAAGGTGAGTAGACAGCGCTTGGCAGTTAAACAGAGTAAGTGTCAATCAATATAAAAAAACCAAAGATAGTGAATTAATATAAAATATATAAATTTAATAATATATAAAAACCATTCTGTTTCCCTTTACAGTGGCTTGCTCCACTGTTTTCTTATAAAGCCATTCTGTTTCCCTTTACAGTGGCTTGCTCCACTGTTTTCTTATAAAGACTAGCAGCTTATTTTCTCAATGCGACTCATCTGTCCAATCCACTGAGATATTTCATTGTCAATATCCTCAATCAGTGTATCGCTGGGTTTGTATACATTTATAATAATAATTTAAATTTAAATTTTTTTTTTTTTTTGGTAAAGGGTTCACTTTGATTTCACATAATAGGCGCTGTGTATATCACATTTCTAAAGAATTGTTTATCTAGCTCTGTGGGGCTTCTGTCTAAACTAGTTGCAAGTTATATGTTTTTCATCGCTATTGAATTCTGCAATGCTGAATTCTGCTACATATTACATTCTGCTATGGTGTTAGAACCCTTATATAGGTATATAAATATGAAGTTCAATCTAAGACTTTACCTCAGAGGGATAGAAAAGGGGATATATAAATATACTTTGTGTATTTGTAAGAGGTCTCCCTGCACCTGAGGTAGTTTTTAACCTTGGCAAAACACATTCTAGGGGTTTCCACAGAACCAACCTCAAATACTCTGATCTACTTTTGTATCCCATGTCCCAATTATGCATCCAAGGAAGGGTGAGAAACTGTTACTACTGTTACATTCAGTATTTATACATCATAAGAGATTGAGGGAGGTCTCCAAGAAAAGAGTTCCCTAATATATTATTATTGTATTATTATTGTGTTTCCCACCAGGGTTGGCTAATTACTAATCTTATAAGCAATGGCGAGGGCTGGGAACCTTTTCCTGGTGCCAGTGGCATCACTATAGGGGTGGCAACTTCGAGGTTGGTGCTTGGTTGACTCCTGTGACCACTTATCGGTCCCCACTAAAGCCCAGGGATTAACTGACCTGGCAAATTCCCTCCACTCAGGCTTTTGGTGCCTTATGATGTAATTTCCATATTTTCACCAGTGATATATTTTGTAATTCCAAATTCTTTAATGTAATGTTTATTTGCAGCTTGATAAGGATCACGTTAAAGGGACTGTCTAGTGCCCAAAATGCATCTTCCAAATATGAATACATGTTAATGTGCTTTCAAAGTACTTTAAAATGCATGTTTTACATGTTGCATTGCTTAAAATATAAAATACTTACAGCTAGATGAAATTCTGAAATTACAGCAGTTTGCAAGAAATCAGGACTGCCCAAAGTCAATTCCTTTTTTTTTTTTTTTTGCTGCATTCAAATTAATTGAATATCCTGTCTCTCTAGTGATGTCATCAGACAATGTACTGCACTGTTAAGAGATCCTACTATGTACAAGAGCAAATGTGTCACAGTCCACGCAATGTATTAAATTCCAAGAGCACAGGAAGTGACAAAATGAAACAAAACGTTATATCCTCCGTGTCTATATAAACAGTGCTGTCGCGCCTGCACTGAAAATGCAGAGTAATCGATGGGGAGCGCTTGAGTCCAATATTAAAAATGTGATTTATGCAGAATGCCTGCATCAAATAACACTGGAAACAAGCCTGTGCCTATATACGCAGTAATTGTCATCTTGCACCAAAGTAAGTTTGGGGACTAGGGTGTCCCTTTAATACAGTTTAGGAATCTAGTCTTAGAATAGGTTGACTGGGAGACCCAGACATATCTAAAAATACAATGGCATCCTGGCTGCTTCATTTCCAAATAAATCTATGAGACACATTGAGAGAAAGTAGCTAATGGACCTTCTGAGGAATGTTTACTCTATGAATTATAAATGAGGCAGTCTAACAAAGCATATGATAATGTGAGCAAGAAAACATATTCTAAAAGAATTTGTGATGTTTTTGAACTGAACCTTGCTTTTACTGCAGGACATAGAAAGTGTATTGTGCACTATGGAAGCCAAATTGCAAATCCCCAACGCACAATTATATGTCTCGAATTAGATTCGGGTCGGCACTTTAGCTGGAATTCACGTATCACTGAAATGTGGAGACTCAATATCCCTGAATTAAGGCCCAAGTCGCCTGTTTGAGCTGGACAGAAACCAAAGCATCAGAGGCATTTAGATTGGGACATTTTCACAATGTAGAGCACAGATTTTCGACTACCCAAATATGCGCTGATCTCCCTCAAACAGGCTAGTGAGTTAACGAGTAAAGCCAATAGTAGCTAGGTTTCCAACTATGGCCTTCCAAATGTTTTGTACTACAACTAGAAGAATTATCTGCCATAATGCCATTGGGGGATTATGTGATTTATAGCTGATCAGCGGCTGGATTAGCAGATAGGCAGTGTAGTTTTGAAACAGTAGTAGGATTCATTAATGTCTTACCAGTAAACCAGTACCAATATTAAATGAATACAACATTTAACAACATTTAACAATTCCTGTATTTTCACTTGTGGCTTGGTCACCAAGCTAAATAATGTTAACAAAATTATAAAAAAAAAAATTCAGAATTATAACTGCAAAAAAACTCAGGTGTAAGTAAAGAAAATGTTAAATCCGAATATTAAGATTCAGATGGCAATGGTGTTGCCACCATGGGCATCCACAGAAATTTTTTCAGGGGGGGGCATACTTTTACTGTCATCCATTCTGGATTTAGCCATTCAGTATGCCAGGATTTAACCACTCAATATGCCAGGATTTTGCCACTTAGTATGCCAGGATTTTGCTCGCTATATTACCCCCTTTCCCAGCACTCACCTTACTTTCTGCTCTGTCTCTGGTTGTCTCGTAACGTCACATCCGGTGTCAATGTTTTTTTTTTTTTACTTTCTTTTTTTGGCAGCCGCATCCAAACGTCAATTTTCTCCTTGAATCAAGAATCTCCCTGTATGTCCTGCTTTTCTAAAAAAAAATCCAGACCCTTTTTGAATGCATCTATTGTATTTGATAGAACAAGGGTTTGTACTAACCCAAACCCTACGGTTAAGGTTAGAGTTAAAAAAAAAGCTGTAAAAAAATGTATTAATAGTAGAGGACATGTTAGGTCTGTCGGTTTTCCTCTAGGAATATTTTTTAAAAGACTGCTAGTGGGGCCAGTGCCCCAGGTGTAGATAGGGGCCTGCAGCAGCTGGATATATCATCCATGCAGCGGCAGGGTAGCAACAATCTGTGCTAAATACATGTTTTAAAGGTGCAATGACTGTATCCTAAATTTGGCCCTGTACCTGCCACATAACCCTAGCAAACCTATACATGTGGGGTACCACTATACTCAGGGGAAGTTGCTAAACATATATTGGAGAGTTGTGTTTTTGCAATAAAATAGAACATACCCTTTAAATTCATACTTAAAGTACAAAGGGTGGGGAAATAAAACACACACAAAATTACTACGCCAAAACTTGTCAGAGATTGGCGGTAAAGTCACTGCATGAAAAGTGTCAAAATACCCCAAGCTGAATACCCTGGGAAGTCTACTTTATAAAAATGTGTACATGTGGGGGATTATTCCGGGATTCATGACAGATATTGGTGTTACAATGTCACTAACGCATTTTTAAAAAAAAATGGTTTTGAAACAGCTATTTGTATTTATTACTCTATAACATGCAAAAAAGCACACAAACATACAAAAAAAGGTATTTCTCAACTCAGGAACAATATTAGAATCTATTTAGAAGGTTTTTTCATTAGCTTTTGTAGTATAGGAAAAGAATTTACAAATAAGTCATGAAAAGTGTTTTGTTTTTTAAAATTTTTCCCCATGTTTTACTATTTTTCTCATAATACAATAAATTATATGAACAAAATAATGGCATCAAAAGAAAACCCTCCATGTCCTGAAAAAAACAATAAATAATTTGTGTGGGGACAGCAAATGACAAAGATGAAAATTACAGCTAAACGCAAACACCTCAGAAGTGGTCATAAACGCACAACATTCCAAAAACAGTCCGGTCGTGAAAGGGGTTAAATAAGACTTTGAGTTGTTTGTTTTTTTTTTTTGTAACATCACACATGTGTATTCATTTCACACAGCATGTTCAATGCAAATCTTTACTATGTTTTTGTGAAATTGCATTTCAGAATTACTTTGATGGGAAGCTGTCACCCCAGGGAAAAATGCCCTGGATAGAATATAATCACAAGAGAGTGTCTGGCACAGAATTCATTATTGACTTTTTGGAAGAGAAACTTGGTGTTAATTTAAACAAAAACCTCAATCCTCATGAAAGAGCTGTGTCCCGAGCTGTCACGAAAATGGTTGAAGAGCATTTTTACTGGTGAGTTCACAATACAAAAGGATGCAAAGTCACATAGGTTAAACAAAAGTGTATGGGGTTTGCAAAGTGCATTGTAAAATAAATAAATTAATAAATACACAAACACCATTTTTTAGTGGTCTTTATTAGGTTTTACAATTTACATAACATAATTAACTTAAGGTGAACCTATTTATTTGGGGGGATGACTTATTTTATACTTTATTTTATTCATAGATTCTCCAGCCCCTGCAAGGACCCTATGAATGTTAGATCCTAATTGCACTGCTGACAACTGTGTCGGCAATGCAATTAGGGAAATACCTGACTGGCGAATTATGTGCGTGCATTCCCATGCACGGTTTTGGTTTGTTCAACTGCGGAATCATGGGAAATATAGTTCCCACTGATTCTGTTTTCATTTAAAAGCTGCAATCGCGCATGTGCCAGCGCACAGTTTCGGGCATCTTACAGAATTGCATTCCTGACACAAGCTGTGTCAGAAAATGCAATTTGAATGCCACATTTGGCCCCTTGGTTCATTTGTGTCAGTGACACAACTGAGACAAGGGGTCAAGAATGAAAGTAGGAGGAGCTGGCGAATCTAAAAGCAAATAAAATATAAAATAAGTTGCCCCCCCCCCCCCCAACAAAAAAAAAAAGTTTAATAAGGTTAATTATTGACTCAGGGTTGAAAAATACCTTTAAATACCAATGAAATCACAACAGCCAAATACTATAAATTAAATACCTACAAATTACCCTTCTTGGATTTGCACCAAAAGCCAGGAGCCATCTGTTATAATTTTAGCGATAAAGTTTTATCCAACCTCCTATACCTCACAAGAGGTTGACTTCTACCCCCTAACGAGATCACGACATATAAGTATGCATGGCTGATATTTTTTGAAGAAAAAGGTGGCAACATGCAAGTGCATAATTTAGGAGAAAAATGTGTTTAAAACATGACTGCAGTTGCCACCTGGCCAGTAAAAAATTGGCACCGGGCTCTATGGAGACAGTACCAAGGCTGGTATTTTTCTGAAAAAAAGGTGGCAACCCTAGGGGTGTTCAATGGGAAATGTGTAATCTGCATATCAAGCACAAGACATTTCAAATACATTTTCCTATTCATTTATGCATTTGCTTACACAATGCATAGAGCATAATATATCATTTTTTTATTGTCAACATTCACAGTATAAGCAATGTTGAGGTTGACAGAATCCCTTTAATAAACAGTCCCTTTAATATGATAAAAGTGACATTTTTTAAGTTGGCTACTTGGTGAAGATTAACTAAGGTGCAGAATTTAATAGATATTTAATTAATTATAGTAGGACTAAGCAAATACAGTTTTAATCAAGCAGAAGACTATTTTTGCATGATTCAAATGTGATTTGAAGGGTGCTTCTAGGGCAGCGGTGGCAAACCTATGGCACGCGTGCCACTGCTGGAGGTTCAGCTCTCACTTATCTGCTCCTGGAGGTCCTGGAGGTACAGGCATCAGTGTAATAGATTGGCGCCGCCGGTCATCTGCTTAACTGTTTGCTTTCCGACTTGAACGCTTCTTCACATAACGCACATGCGCCAATCATATGGAGAAGAAGCAGGTGACCGGCAGCGCCCATCTATTACACTGATGCCTGCACCTCCAGGACAATGGAGCAGATAAGCGGTGAGAGCTGAACCTGTATTTGTGTGTGCGTTTGTGAGTAGAAGTGTGTGTGTGAGTATAAGTGTGTGTGTGTGTGTGCGAGTATGAGTATGATAAGTGTGTGTGAGTATGATAAGTGTGTGTGAGTATGATAAGTGTGTGTGTGTGAGTATGATAAGTGTGTGTGTGTGTGAGTATGAGTATAAGTGTGTTAGTATGAGTATAAGTGTGTGTGTGTGTGTGTGTGTGTGTATGAGTGTCTGTATGAGTATAAGTGTGTGTGTTTGGGTATAAGTGTGTGTGGGAGTATAAGTGTGCGTGTATGAGTATAAGTGTGTGTATGAGTATAAGTGTGTGTATGAGTATAAGTGTCTGTATGAGTATAAATGTGTGTGTGAGTTTGAGTATGTGTGCGCGAGTATAAGTATAAGTGTGTGTGTGTGTATGAGTATGAGTGTCTGTATGAGTATAAGTGTGTGTGTTTGAGTATTAGTGTGTGTATGAGTATAAGTGTATGTGAGTATAAGTGTGTGTGTGAGTATGAGTATAAGTGTGTATGTGTATGAGTGTGCGTGTGAGAGTGTGCGTGTGTATGAGCGTGTGTGTGTATGAGTATAAGCGTGTGTGAGTATGCGGTGTTGGCACTTTGTGGTCTTCAAATTTGTGTCGGTCAAAAATTGGGCACTCGGGACCAAAAACGTTCGCCATCACTGTTCTAGGGAAATTAATTTGTCTTCAAAAGTGTTTTCAGAAAGTGAAGACTACATAAATGCTGCTAAAATCTAGCTTCATGGCCATGTCTGGATTAGACAACTAATGATGTATGTGTAAGTACAATATATATATAAATGTATTCTCTTTGTCTTCACAGGACATTAGCATATTGCCAATGGGTGGACAACCTACACGAAACCCAAAAAATGCTTTCTCTTACTGGACCTCTTAGTGACTTACTTAAATGGATTCTCTGCCACCTCACAAAAGGCATTGTAAAACGGGAGATGTATGGACAAGGCATTGGCCGCTTTTCTGAAGATGAAATTTATATGTTGATGGAAAAAGACATGCGATCACTAGCTGGACTTCTTGGTAACACACAACTAGCATTTTTTTTCCTGATCTATTGACCTGTACCAAACCATGGGTAACTAGGGCCACAACGGGTCACTTTGTCAAAGAGTAGTTTTGTACCTTGAACAGCATGGGACGTCTTTCGAGTAAAGACATAAAGGATTATGTTAAAAACTCGCTGTTTGTTATGTATAATGGTGATTGCTCCTTTTTCACAACTCCTGACAAGCTGCAGTGCAGGAGTGAGATCAATAATCAGGTGCTTTTAAGCGCCTGATTTTTTTTTACATTGTCTGCGATGGCGCACTGAGCTCCGTCACAACCCAGAAGTGCCTTTGTGGTGGAGGCTGCGCAGACTTTACATAAGCGCACACAGCGATAGTACCACTGTTTGGTGCTATTGTTGTGAGCGCTGTATTTATACATAACCCCCATAGAGTGCTTTGGAATAAAGATGGCCATATAATTAATATCACTAAATAGTTGAGAGTTGAGTTATTTTTGCTACTTTGCCTGTACTACAACATATTCGATAATATAGCATAATCTATTTTAAAAAACAAAATAAAAATCAAACAAACATAAATCAAATGTAACATATTAGAAAAGAAAGTGATAATGTTATGTTTCTATATTTGATGTTTTTTTTTAAAATCCCTATGGGATTTCATTTGTTTGATAAATGTACTGCTTTATTTTGATTTCAATTTGAAAAGGAAAGACATTGGTAACAAAGCTACTATCTTCTCACATGCTAGAATCTCATGTCAAGAACTCCTACCCTGGGATGCAGACCTTTAGTTTGGTCTGCATCCCAATGTAATTTCTTGCTCCATTTGGCTGACATCTTTTATCGCCAATGATGGCAACTTGCAGGATGGCTTCACTGACTACTTGCCGCTAAGGCGTTTGCCAGTACAACCTTAGTGGCTCTTGATATATGACATGAGAGTGGCACCTAAAGATTGTTAACACATCTCTTTACATTAGATTAGCAGGTCTATTTGCATTATGTCAGGATCTGTCTCAGAGCATTAGGATTGGAAAAACAGAAATGCCCTTGTGTATATGAAGATGGTAATAGATGATAATGCATTCCAAATATTAAGTATAAATTTACTAAATGCAGTTGTTTTATTTATAGATCTAAATATGTTTTACTAGAATGAACACATTGAGATTTCTCTAATTTTCAAGGATGTATATTGATTGACCTTTTATGTGCACGAAGATCCATAGAAGATCATATGATATTTGTATGCATTTCTTCTCACTTTTCCTAAAAACAAATACTGGCCATACCTGTGGGTGGAGCCACAAAAGGGTGGGACCACAAAAGGATGGAGCCACGGATGGGGCGGATCCACTCAAATCCCTATGAGACTGAGCTTCAGGCTCCTTTGTACAGGTACTGGGTGCCTGGAGCTCAATTCTCATTATGCATATACTTCTCACTGGCATGACATATATATTTTTATATCATGCCAGTGAGAAGAGTGCGTGTGTGTATGAAGATATCATGTCAGGGAGAAATATATATATAAATAGATATATATATATACACACACACACAGGGCCAATTGCCCAGGGCCCACTGGTTAAAGGGGGTCCAAAGAAGGAAAACAAAAGCAAAATAAAGTCCAGGTAGCAGGAAAAGTAGGAGACCAACACATATTGGAACCACATTATGCGTTTCGTCAAAAAGACTTAATCGTCGGTCCGAAGAAGCTACCCTGTGAGCCCCCTCTGGCCCACAGTGGTAGCGCTGCCCGCGTGACTGTCTCACACAGAAACAGTCACACAAGAGCAGCAGCTGTCAGTCCACATCTACAGTAAGTCAAATCCGGCAGCTGTTTGTCCCTCCTCCACGCACTCTACGTGCGTGGAGGGAAGACTGTGGAGGGAACAGCCGGGGACAGATTTAAAAAATATATTTTATAGGTGCATATTAAAGTTACAAAATATATACATCTTGTTTTGCATCTTTGATTAGTACACACCAGCTTATAGTAGAAAAACATACTTACTGAGTGGCCTGTTGTTTACTAAATGTTCATGCTGTATTATTCTCAGGTGATAAAAAGTACCTTATGGGACCAAAGTTTTCAACTTTAGATGCAACGGTTTTTGGACATCTGGCTCAGGCAATGTGGACTTTACCAGGGACCAGGCCTGAGAGACTAATTAAAGGTAAACAGATGCTTAATCCTATATGTATTAGAGAATACTAAATGTATAGATTTCAATCACACCAAACTCACTACAATATTACTAACTGCCAAAATTATGAGGAAACTTAAAGTAGAGTAGTTTTTATGACACAGCAGACTGTAATAAATACTTAGCTATAAATTGTATGTACATTTTAAACTTTATACTATTAAAAGCTAAGTTTTAATTTTGTTTTGAGACTTCACGATTTCTTCCATTGTTTTAACTGTTGCCGGCTTTTACAGTCAGCATTGCATCTACCCTAGTATCTCTAAACTGTTACACAGAGGTGTTCAATCTAAGTCTCATTCACAGTTACAGACAGTTTGGAATCACTGTAAAAACAACCATATGAAAAAAATACATTATGTTTAATCGAAAGATTGCAGTATGTGTAGATGGTTTATAGAAAAAATGCTTTGATGAAAGAATACAAATAAGCCACCTTATTTAGCAATCTTTGTTCCAAATAGCTGTAACAGGGAGCAGAAATATAGCTGTAACAGGGATCAGACATATAGCTGTAACAGGGAGCATACATGTAGCTGTAACAGGGAGCAGACATATGTCTCCTCTCTGAAAGAGATATTTGGACCAACAGGACTCAATAAGATAATTTGTATTCTTTTATTAAATAATTTCTATAAAAGCCATCACTACACTGCCATCTACATTTATTTATTTTTTATTTAGAAAGTGTTTTACCAGGAAGAATACATTGAGATTTCTCTCGTTTTCAAGTATGTCCTGGGGACCCAATCCAGAATGGAGTTACACATTTAACAGTAGATTCAAAAATAAATACATACGTATATTAAACAAGTTGGAAGGAGAACATACAGGGTAAATCATCATTGATACAAAAAAGGAACAACATGTACAGTATACGAAAGAGTTTGTAAACTAATAACAGGTACAATCTGTTTTGAGGATTTGGGAGATACTTATTTTCAGGGATCTTAGAGTAGATGATGATTTAGCAGAAACGGGAAGGCTATTCCACAAATGAGGAGCTCTGAAAGAGAACGCACCTTGACCTGCTTCCTTTTTGAAGTGGGGAATCGCTAGTGAAGGGTTGGTGCAGGATCTGAGATTGTGGGATGTGCAGGGAGTAAGAGCGAGCATGCCGCTCAGGTAGGGGGGGGAGCGTTCCAGAGAAGTGGTTATGCACTAAGCAAGCTAGGTGGAGAGTACGCCTGGAGGCAAGCGTCAGTCAATTTAACTCTTTTAACATTTTACAGTGATGCGTGTTATAATCACACTGTAGTGCAAGTTTACCGAGATGGGTCTGCGGAGCAGAATCATACACAACATCTCCATAATCTAAGATCAGCATTAACATTTGCTGCACAATACGTTTCCTTACCGTGGAATCTAGGTTAGATTTGTTTCTATATAGAAAGCCGATCCTAGGATATAGCTTTGACACAAGCTTATCAATATGGAGACCAAAAGATAGGTTTGGATCTAGCCACATGCCAAGATACTTATATGAATTTACCTGGGTCAGGTTATAACTGTTTTTGGTCTTGATGGTTAATTGAGGATTGTTTAATTTAAGTAGTTTGGCATTTGTCCCAAACAACATGGACACAGTTTTTTCAGCATTGAGGAATAATTTGTTGTTAGCTATCCATTTTTCAACTTTAGAAAACTGATCCTGTAGCATGGATTCCACAAGTATAAATGACCGTATCATCAGCATACATATGCACATGAGCCAGGTCACACACCGAGGGTAGATCATTTATAAATAGCGAGAATAGCAGAGGCCCAAGAACGGATCCTTGAGGCACTCCACATTTGATTGGCAACGTGAGGCAGTATCAGCCATGGACACATATTGAGTTCTATCAGACAAGTATGAACGAAACCAGCAGAGCGACCTCTCATTTCCACCGGAACAACTTAGCTTGTTTAGCAGCAGCTCATGATCAACCGTGTCAAAGGCCTTTGCAAAGTCTAGGAAAACTGCACCTGTGAGTTCACCCCTCTCCATACCACTCTGAATGTCATTGCTCACCTTTAAGAGGGCAGTTATCGTGGAGTGATTTGACCTAAACATTCAATCTTTCAATTAAACAGAAGTTCATTTTTGGTACAGTTGTTCTTTAAGATGGCTGAATAATTAATCTGGTCAGTAGCTCCTATTGTGTTTGCTTTGTTTGATGCATTTCAAAATATAACCCCGATTTAAAGACTTTTGGCCAAGAACAGTTTCCTATGATTTTTTTTTACATCTTCATTTACTTTTCACCACATTATACTATTCCTATTTTTTTCATTTTGGTGAAGGTTATTGAGACAAGTTTTAGTAGGATTAAAATGGCACAAAGAAAATGATTCCGGGGATCTAAACTTCAAGCATGCTTACAGGGTTCTTAGCACATTTGTGATACTTAAAAAAAATGAAATGTCTACTAATAGGAAGCTACGGTACGTAGCTAAGATCTAAATTCGTGTTTCAAGAAATAAAATGCCTGTTCTCGAGCTGTCTGTTTGTACTATACATCATGATATTTATATTAATTTCATTGTTTGAAATAAGCATTGCAATTTGGGAACCCATACCTGTATTGATAGAGAAAAATAATAGTCAGCATACCCATAAAACATTCATTCTCTTATTCCAGGTGAGCTCATCAACCTTGCCATGTACTGTGAACGAATCAGGAGGAAATTCTGGCCAGAGTGGCATGACGACAATGATAACACATTTTATGAAACTGACGATAGTGGCGAGGACAGCAAAACACAAAGTGCTCTGGCCGATTTCAGCTTTTATTCAAGGACAGGGACATTTGACGACGAAGTGACCGAAAATAGTATATCTCAAACACCGGACACTGATTTCACTGGCCATTCCCTCTTTGACTCAGATGTGGACATGGATGAGTTCACAGATCATGAACAATTGAAATGAAGCACATTACCTATTTTTCAAAGAGTTACTGCAGGATTGAGGCCTTTTCTGTCCGCTCAGCCTGCGTAGATTAGTTATATTATATAAATATTCCAGGTTTTGCACATGTCATCAGTCTAAACAAGCCTTATGTCTACTTGTGAGAGAAACACTGATATGGTTAATGTTGGACTATAAATGTACCCACATTTTGCGTTGCAAACAAAGTAGTAATGCTTGAAACATTTTATCAATGGAGAACTATTTTCAAACTATGCCTAGAATACCCTAATATAGCCTGTTTACAATGTCGTTGGGATAATCTACATGTGCAAATGAGAGTATCCATGCAGAAGTATTGTGGCACTATTTTATTTCTAGGATGCATATGTGTCTGTGGTGTTACTAGTAAATGTAAAGCTTACACTGCTGAAAGCTATCACCTATGGGACAGAATGACATAGTTGCATCGGTAACACTGAATGAAAAAAGGAGGATTTTATGTGGAAACCTACAGATAATTCACAGATATGAGTTTTTGTGTAAACTAGTTATCAAGTGAAATCACAGATCGCAAAAGGTTTTTTATTTAATTGCTCCATGTATGCACATGAGAGTTGTTAGATTTTTTTTAATTTTTTTGATTGAAAATAGTCTGCAGCCCACACAGTCTATAGTATCTTACAAACTTAACATAATATCACATTTTATTGATGTCTTGTGTAAATAATCTTTAACTGAGTTTGGTAGTGTGGTGCATGTGAAAAAGGGTTACAGAACTTGCTTATAGTATGGTTAGGTAAACACTGGAATACATATATATATTTTAGAAGCCAAAGAGGTCTGCATTAAACAATAAGAAGACTGCAGCTGTAATACTGCAAAGTCATGGTTGGCTGACTTCCTGGGATTCGTCCAGTCTTTGTTAGGTAACCAGTACAGATGATTGTGCACCAAATGTATATATTGTGTATAATCATTTTGTTGCACTGGTTATGCACAGTGGGGATTATGTATAAAAGAGAAGCACACAGTGATAGCACCTAATTGTGACGCTATCGCCCTGTGCGCCAATGTATGAAAAGAACCCGCAACAATTTGTGTGGCGTCTAAGCTGTGTGCATCAGTCCCACGCTGAGTATTGGTACAACCCATGTATCATTTTTCAGGTGATTTTCAGCACCTCTAAACTGTTGGAGACAGTAATTTTGCATACGTGAAAATATCTTGGATTAAAAAAGGCGCAATCACTGTTATACATAAGAAACATCAATTGTGCTTTTTTTTTTTTTACTTACTGGTGTAAAATTTTTAACACATCCCCCACTGTTCATCTAACTCAGAATCCTGACAAGGATTACAAGACTGTATTAGAACACCTTTACAATATAAAGACATTTTGGTTACTTCAGCAGCACAACTTCTTTTGTTGTTATAAAATATGTTGCTTTAGGGGAATATTCCCAATTTTATTGTTTCTACTGAACAGATATAGGCTGCTGCTATGTATTGAACATTATATATGAAATACAGTCAGTTATATCCCTGTGAAACTCAAAATCATTTGATGGGTCCACTAATTTAACTATGAAACTGTATCCTTTCATTCTGGACTGTATTGTAATAATGACAACTATGAAAGCATTTTTCCATGAAAATCATTTTCTATCAGTTTTGCCAGTGAGAAATCAGACTATAAACTGGTTGTAAGCTTTGTTCCTGTATGATTTTGTTGCACACAACAAAAACGAATGCCCCCAATTGAAGAAATTCGAAGCATTCCAAATAACTTGCCTTGATTTCACTTGAACTTAAATACAGCAGATGCTATTCATTTAGTCCACAATAATGGCATTTAAAGGAGATATATGCTTAAAATGTGTCTGTGGGGTCTCCTTATCTTTTGATATGCAAATTACACATTTCCCATTGAAAATTAGTTCATTTACATATCGAGCCACAGGTGATGTCATAAGCAGGAGACACATCAGACATTTATAAACATATTTCTTTTTCTTTATGCATTTTCTTCTGATTCTAAAGTATAGATCATTGTTCATATTTTTCTATTCTCTACATTCATAGTATAAGCATTGTTTAGGTTGACAGTGTCCCTTTAACATGGTTCACCTATTAATGTAAAATGGCCAATCTTTATCTGCTTATCCCTATGCCTTTACTCGTCAATTCGGCTCTTTAAGCTTAACTGCATGCTAACCATTACAACTGTTCAGAAAATGAATTTCTCTATTGACTATTGAATTATTTGCATTTTTCGCAAACATAACCTATTTTATCGATCAGAGAATATCATTTCTGTGTTTGATCCAAATGTTTTCCATGGTCAGCGTCTAAAGCCTATTATATCAGTTACTTTCTATAGGTAGTATAATATATCACAAGAGACCACCTTTGCCAACTCTACTGACTGTTGAAATGAAGTAAGATTGTCGCTGGGAAAATAGGAAAATCACATATCCAGACAATATTCAATATTCCAGAAAATCTCAATATTTTAAACCCAGATATTCAGATATGATATACCTGAGTATGCAGAGGAAGTACTATATGGAAATATGCTTTATAAAACAGGAGGTAAAACTATGCTAAAATATTAATGGCATTAGCTATATCAAAACACGTACAAAGATGAACTTTTATGTTTTATGATATAACAAAACAAGTAACATTAAAATTGCATTAATTACCTTTGTATATTTTTGTAGTAACAATATACTTCTGTGGTCCAATATATTATATTGTCCAGTATTTATGATAACCTTCATATATTAATTATATTAACATAATTATCTGGTATGCAGATATTACATTGTTCTGTTTTAGGATTCATTATTTTACTCAAAGACTTGTTAATGAGATAAAATTAAATAAAAAGACTCTGGCAAGAGTATATTAGCTGTCCAGTTAATATACACCATGTCCTCATTAGCAAATGTAACTATCCACCTGGATTCGAACCCTGACTCCTGTGGTTCCTGTTCCCTGCTCCTGTTCCAGACGCCACCTGCTGGTTCGATTTCCTCATGTAGCAGTAGTGGCTATCTCTCTGACTTTGACTTCTTATTTACCTACCGCCCAGTTGTAGGTCCTTGTAGTAATGAGCCCTGGAGCTATATAAACCCCATCCTCCCAACAATCAGAGCTGGTACATTTATTTTCTGCTAGCTTGTGTTTTTGATACATGTTCATCGTGTTCCTGACCATCCCTGTTTTCTCCAGTCCCTTGACCTCGGCTTGATCCTGACCATTCTGCTTTTTCCAGTCCTTTGACCTCGGCTTGATCCTGACTATCCTGCTCTCTCCAGTCCTTTGACCTCGGCTTGATCCTAGACCCTGCTTTGTCCCTGCCTGGCTATGACTCGTGGGAAACCAAACAAGGCCTCTGCATGTGGGCATTCAAAGCATGGGGCTCCACCCCAGGTGGAGAGTGCTCACCCTGCGCAGGGCCTTGAATTGCCCACTACCCCTGCACCGCGACTCCAGACCTCATTGGCACAGCCGTCCGTGACAGCAAAAGCTATGTTTAAAGCATTATATGTGTGTTAGCAATTAGAGGAATCAATTTGCACATGCACTTATCTACATATTTTAATAGTAATAACAGAACAGGAAAAGGGACACCCATCCAAATGAATATTGCTGATAAAACACGCCAGAATTCCTCAGTTGCCTTGAAATTTATTTACAAAAAGAAAAAAAAAAACTACTTAAGTACCATACTAAGCTAAACATGATATTTCACCTCACAAATATCATTAAATATAAATGTATCTAATAATGTATATAAAACATACGCCATTTCTGGAGCAAATTTTCAAAAAGTCATCTAATCAACTTTTTATTGGTTTCTATAATGACTGGATAACTTTAAGAACTTTGCACCCTTACTGGCTTAATTACATGTATAAATAACTCCCAAGTAATGCTTATGGTTGGTGACGAATGGACACTCTATATTCACTTTATTAAAGGTTATATTTTCTACATTTAATTGATGCCAGCAGAAGTTCTTAGTTGATGTACGGGTATATAATTTTACTCTGAAAAGACTAAAAAAAATATATTTCTGAAGTTGTTATACTTGAGTGAAAGACACTGTAAGTTGTATATATTAGATTTCTTTATTTTTAGACGGCCAGGAAGCACCTTCTTTTGATCAGTACTTTAAAACTGTGTATTAACACTTGTTGTGAAATATGTTTGTATGTGCACGCAATATATAAAGCATGCCCAGCATTCTTTTTCATTGGCACTAATAATATATATAAAGGATACCCATGCTGATTATACATGTGATAATTAATGTATCAATCGTGTAGAATAACCCTTGTAAATATTGATATGATACCACATATTTCTTCTATTCTGGTTCAGTATGCATAATTATTTAATTTCATTTAAATAAACAAAACATGGGTTTAAAAGAACTGAAACAAACCTGAACAGAAAATGTTTGCTGTACATAAAGTTTTTCTTAAAGAAACAGTCAGCACTAAAAGGCCTCTATTTTACAGGTTACTATCTGGCATTTCTAAGACAAATACCAGCTAGTCCTTAGCACCTCTGATAGATGTCGGATTTCATTAAATTATAAAGATAACATCCTTCCTGGACTTACAAGTTACTTGCGTTTAGAGCTCTTTATCTATTTCACTCTTGGCAAAAAAACAAGAGCAAATTGTATAACTTTCTGTCTGCAGAGGTTTAAAACAGATGTTAGGTTGGCTGGCTCGCTGACTCATTCACTCAATGTATTATCAAAGAGATCGTGGTGATAAAGTTAAATTTTGTAGCAAGAAGTCATACAAGATTTCAATGTCTTTTCTTGGCAGAGAGGTAAATTGAACTAATGACAAACACATGCATGAAGCTACAATTTTATGAAATTATAATTATAAATTATTATGTTACAACTCCCATTTTAACTGAAAATGAACGATTAACTGATTTTTTTTATAGTTTATATTTCTCAGTATGCTTATTCCAGTTGTGACCTTATGCATTTAAGAGTTTCCTAGAGCACCATTTTATTTTTGTATAGGTGAATGCATATTCCTGAATATATTCCTATATATTTTTTTCACCCCTATGTGTCTTCCTCAAGCTCTGGTCCTCTACCAAAGACCTTAGCTGTCCCTAGCACTGTGCTCTTCAGGATAGAATGCTCTAATGTTGTTCCTGGAATCTGTTGGATCCACTCTCCTAGCTTAGGAGTTACAGCCCCGAGTGCTACTATCACTTTTGGCACCACTGGCCTACATCCTATTTATTCTTGCAGGCAGTGCTGTATTTACCGCGAGGCATCCTAGGCGGATGCCTATGGCGGCAAATTTTGGGGGGCGGCAGCGCCCCCCAGCACTGGAAAAAAAAAAAAAAAAAAAATCCGGCCCTTTAAAAAAAAAAAAACAAAAAACCACACCGTGCTTGCAGGCAGAGACGGAGGTGAGAGGGGATCGCAAGATCCCCCCTCACCAACGCTCTGCCTGCCAGGCTGCACGGGGAGCCGAACAGGCAGCACAGAGAAACCTCCGTGCTGCCTGTTCGGCTCCCCGTGCAGTGTGCCGACACGGAAGTGCCGACAGTCACGTGACGGGCGCGCTGACGTCATACGCGCGCCCGGTCACGTGACCTGTCGGCACAATCGCCGGGAAGCCGAACAGGCAGCATGGAGGGACCATGCTGCCTGCCTGCCAGGGAAAGGTAAGTGCTGATGGGATGTGTGTGTGTGTGTGTGTGACTGGAGACAGTGTGTGTGACTGAGTGTGATGGGAGTCAGAGTGTGTGTGATTGGAGACAGTGTGTGTGAATCAGAGTGTGTGTGATTGGAGACAGTGTGTGTGAATGAGTGTGATGGGAGTCAGAGTGTGTGTGATGGAAGACAGTGTGTGTGACTGAGTGTGATGGGAGACAGTGTGATGGGAGACAGTGTGTGTGAATGAGTGTGATGGGAGTCAGAGTGTGTGTGATGGGAGACAGTGTGTGTGTGTGTGTGTGACTGGAGACAGTGTGTGTGACTGAGTGTGATGGGAGTCAGAGTGTGTGTGATTGGAGACAGTGTGTGTGAATCAGAGTGTGTGTGATTGGAGACAGTGTGTGTGAATCAGAGTGTGTGTGATTGGAGACAGTGTGTGTGAATGAGTGTGATGGGAGTCAGAGTGTGTGTGATGGGAAACAGTGTGTGTGACTGAGCGTGATGGGAGACTGTGTGTGACTGAGTGTGATGGGAGTCAGAGTGTGTGTGATGGGAGACAGTGTGTGTGACCTGTGTGTGATGGGAGACAGTGTGTGTGACTGAGTGTGATGGGAGTCAGAGTGTGTGTGATGGGAGACAGTGTGTGTGCGTGATGGGAGTAGGAGTGTGTGACTGAGTGTGATGGGAGTAGGAGTGTGTGACTGAGTGTGATGGGAGTGTAAGCTTGATGTGAGTCTGAATGATGGGGCATGTCTTAGGTGTGTAACGTGGGTGTGCAGCTTGGGTAGGGGGGTGCCCGGATTTTGTCTGCCTAGGGCAGCACAAAATCAAGATACACCACTGCTTGCAGGCCCTGGTACTTCTCCAGCTTCTCATACTCCTTTCTGATGTTGCTGTCACTTGCAACTGCTACTTCTTTCACAATCACCATATTCTGGTCCTTGTCTACTACCTTGATGTCTGATTGACTGGGCAGAACCTGCCATGTTATTCTCCACGACCTTCTGTGGAATCTCCCATCTGCACTTGGGAGGGTTTAACCCATCTGCAATGCAGATGTTCGTTTGTGCCATTCAGTGTGTGCTGTTCCTGTGTCCATGCACTACATGTTGGACTGTCTCAGAGGCCTCTCCACACAGTCAGCATCTTGGGTCCTGTCTGGTGTGGTAAATCCTGCTACTATGAATCTGGTGCTTAGTGCTTCTTCTTGTGACTAACATTAGACGTGGCTGACATTAGAAAATCCAAATAAAGACAGCACTGAGGCACACACACGCACACAGAGACATCTATATATAATATATAATATATATATATATATATATACACATAAATAAAATGACTCCTCTAATACCAAGATTTCACCAACTTTTAATACAGAACACAGAGCACAACTCACTTTTGGCAGAACAAAGAATCCTCAGTGAACACTGATTGCGGTTTGATTCTACCAAGAACAAAAATAAACACTAGAGAATAATTGTGTTGTTTTAACGTCACTTGTCTTGTTTTGTTACTTTCTTAAAGTATCCACTTCAACCTTAAAAAAAAACCTTTTTGTGAAGTTATTTCGGGAGATGCTACATAAAGTATCAATTAAATTTTACTGCTCAAACATGCGTACTTGTAGTGCATATTTACATAGAGGATCAGTGTAGGCTGTGAGTTGTGTTTTTTTAGACTGTCAGGACTCACCTTCTTTTGATCAGTACTTATTACAGTAGTACTTAGTACAGTAAGGGATATTTTGTATGCTACAATATGCATAGGTTTGGCATATTGGAGCATGCTTCGCAAGGGCATGTTTAATCTTTTTGCCAGTGTATCGGTGAACACAAACAGGATATATGTAAAATAAATGCAAGAAAATAGAATGCGCCACACATAAGATCAGTTTTGCAGATTCTGAGTGTACAGCTGTATGCTCAGAACTGTGCATGCCTAGCAATTTCCAAGTTGAACATAATATGGGAAGCACTAGGCATGTGTGAGGGTAATGACATGCACATGCCCCTCCATAGACAGATACACAGACTGCTAATTTGCACGTATTAGATACTGATGCCATTCAAATGTGCTTTGGTCGTACCTGTGGGAGGAACAATCCCCTGGATAAAATTATTTTTTCAAGGTAGGTCTTACAATAAGAATAAGCTTTAATATTCATTTATTGCTATTTTCTGGTTGGAATGGTCCTTTGATCTAAGGCACCTTTCTAACTTCAATCTGTTTGTCTAAATGAACATGGACATGGGCTGCTGTAGTATGTATCCATCATAAAACCCTGAGTTGCAACTTTACACTGCAAAGTGAGTTGTAAGGATCTAAGACTTGCAAAAATCAGGCCAAAATAGTGGCCAAGACGTTTGACAGATTGTAACATATGTGTGTGGTCTAATTCCATTTGTGTCATTCTTTTTATGCCAAATTGCCACAAAATATAATTGACAAATATCAGTGGGTACTGTTCATTGACATGCTATTACCTGTTATAATGATCCTCACAGTAAATGTATTTTAACTGATATGTCACAAAATGTAATGTTTATACATTGCCTAATAACCATGTACTTCTCTGCTAACCACTTTATTCAACATGGACATATCATAGTGTATTTCATAGTTTTTCAGGTCCTTATGTAATGGGGAGCTGCTGTTTTAGCACTGGTGAAACCAGTTTATAATAAGCCATATTCAAAAGTGTACATTTTTGAAGGAACATATTTTACAATTTTGCTCTATGTTTATCATGTAAATATGGTGTGAACTTGTATAACAGCCGGTGTTCTATGTGAAAATGTTAAAGTGTTATAAATATATAAACACGTGATAACTCAACTGACATGTTTGTTAGTGTGCTTTAGTTTGGTATCCCCAAATTAATTTCCACAATGTCACAATCCCAAGCCCCATCCCTCCAGCACAACTTTCGCATTCCCTTCCCTTTCTTATATTGGGACAGGAGGGAAGCAATATCCTTAGGGGTTCAGCAGGGATGCTTTATTGTCCATGTCAGCAGGACGAATCACAAGTTTCTTCTGATTAGCAGGTTTTTTTCAGCAGATGGTCTGTGTGATTGGCAGTCAAAAAAGACCCCTCCTGCTGCTCACAGCTATCTGTCAGACCATTGGGAGGTCTGACAGATAGAGTAAGGAGGGCAGTGGGCAGCGGCAACACTGTCTGTTGACATTTACAGAGCTATGGTAGGGGTACTGCCGTCCATCAATCTTGTCCACTCAGGGCTAATGAAGTGAAAAGCAACAAATTGAACATTTGGTACCATTGTAGGGCGCCACAAATAGATGCTTGCCCTGGGTCTCATTAACATTAAAAACGGCCCCACCCATATGTGTCTCATGTCCCCTCTACCTCTAGCTTCTAAGCTTGCAAACAGTGATCTAACCTCATGTATCAGTCTGTTCTTGTACGTTTAACGTAGTCCTCTCTAGGCTCTGTACCTAGTGCTACGTAAATGGCTGGCACTGTATAAATAAATGCTGATGTAAAGTACTATACATTGGGTAACCCAGTTAGATGGCAAACATAATGTGTTTTTCTTAACAAATTTTGTTTCTAATATTTATGCTATGCCTTTGACATAACCATCCTTTTGTTAAAAGCTACCTGTAGGCCAACAGCATATCTGTGAAAACAGATGGCTTCTGATTGGAGTGCCAGCTCATCTGCCCTTCTCCAAAAGGCGATGTAACCATGCTCTCTATAAGTACACTAGGCAGTGTGAGCTAAATCTCAGTCTGCCAATGTTTCCACATGTCTTATTTATTCTTTCTTAGCAAAAGGAAAATAATACAGAATATTTTCAAAGATGAAACCACTCAAACATATAATATTTCTCCCAAAAATATTCAAAGTACATCAACCAGACTGAAATAAATGCAGTGTCATCTAACACATTTTTAAATTATTTTGATTCTACTCCCCATTAAAATATTAGTGTTTTCTATTTTGTTTCCTCCAGTTACTTTGCATTTTTTTTAATAAGGCACAGAATATGTGATGTGATTCTTTGGTCCCGGAGCTCCAGTATTCAACAATTAGATCCATCTTAGACGCAACCCATAAGTAATTTGTATTATCCGTAGCACTCCCAAGATCTTTCTCCTAAATTATTATGTGCTGTTGCACAAATATGGAAATATATATATATATTTTTTATACATGACTATTTAATGGGATTAAAAAAAGCTAAGTTTTACTCTAACCTAGTCTTCAACGGATTTATTATGTGTCTGTATTCCACTGTGGCTTTGGAGCAGCGATGACTACATCCCCATTAAACAAGGCAATTCCTTTTTACACTAAAGCTTCAAACCAAAACACAATGAATCATGAGGCATCATGCTATTAGTGGAGCCTCATTCTAATTTTGATTCCCCTTAGTAAGAGCATTAGTATTAGTCGACGATAAGTTGATTTACTATAGCTCATAAGAAAACCAAAAATATAAAAATGTATATTCTGCGCTAATATAAATACAATACATTAAATAAAAATGTCCATAAATAAAGTCTGAAAGCCTTCTCCTTTGCTGCTCATCCTTCCACTACAGACTTTTCCTGTCCATGCTTACTCTTACAGATCTGCAGTTGTGCTTCGCTCTGCCTGCCTCTAGTGACCGGTTTTCAGATTGCAATTATACATGTCTCTGTCTCCCTCTAGTGACTGATTTTCATGTTGATTGTAAACATAACAAATCAATTATAAAGTCAGTTTAAAACCATTACTCACAAAAAACTCTCCTTTAATATGGTATTAAAAAAGTAATTGATATGGATCAACTCACAGTTTCCCTCAATGACAACCTATAACATTTCAGAAGATAGAGTGCCTCTGGATTTCCCAGTTACCTAGATGTAACCCTTTTTTCTACAGTATTGCTTCTCTTCCCCCCATCAGTTCACTAACTTCTATCCCTAGGCTGTGTCTTATTTACAATCTCTACCTCTTTATAGTGCTTCATCAAGAAATATAAATACTCCACATATAGATAGATAATGTTAGAGCAGGCTTACAGCTCAATGTTTCATATGTCTCATACCGTATTCAATTACTACTATAAATGTCAACTCCAAGTTTCAGACATTAAATTACATAATAAGTGATTCAAGAGTAAACAGCTGGGCCTGAGTTGCACTTCCACACACAGACATTGCTTCTTTTTTTTTTAAAGAAAATACAAACAATATGTTATTTGTCTTATTCCCCCTCCCTGCTCCTTTACCTTTATCTGCAGGGAGGGGGATTATTCCATCTTCATCTGAGCACCGGGATGTCACTGATACCCGGTGCTCCAACGGGGTCAGAGTGTAAGGGGCTGGAGCTTTCTCCCCTGCGAGTGTCAGTGACATCCCAGTGCACACTTTGTTGGAGCGGCTCAGAGGTGCGACTACTGCTGCCACTCTCAATTGGGCCACTGAACACACCAGCAAATGGGACACATGCCCAAATCATACACACAACCGGATCAGGTAAGCAAACATAGATTGCCCGCAGGCTAATATCTGGGCCCTGTATATACTAGTATATCTAGGGTCTCCTACAAATTGAAAAATACTCCCTAAGGTGTAATTCAATGACTTATTGTGAAACTTTACTGATGTCCAAACATTAAACGTCATTTAAAGTTAATTAATTGATTCATGTTTCCTCTGCCTGTGCAGGAGCTGCTGACCGGTAAGAAGATCATTATTATTTTAACCCTTTCAGTGCCTCCCTTATGTCAATTAAAGGGTGGTATGCTGCTATTAAAAACAAATACAATATGGAGTGTTGATAGTGTGTGATTAGCACTAATGTGCAATGTGCTCTGTGCTGCAGATTAGCAGGGAGAGTTTTCTCCTGCACATTTGGTTTAGGGGTTTTAGGAGGGTGAGGGGGCTACAGATGGCAAAGTGCAATGCAGGTAGCAAGGTGACCCAGCAGTTATATGCTGGCTGGTGCATCACATTGTAATCAGTGGTGTATGCTCCATATGTGCACCGAACAGAGAGCACACAAACCCAGGAAATACATGCGGGAGATAGATGGCAGCTGCAAATTTGGCACTCACTCTGTTGCCAATTCGACCAGCACGAAAAGTATACAAAATTCCTATACTTTTCATGCTGGACGAATTGACAGCAGTGTTCACAACACATAAATCCCCGGAAATACACAAGATTCATTGTGCCTCTGAGTGACAGGTGTGCTCCGGACTAGCAACCTGATTGTAATGGATAAGATGATAATACAATATGATCCAGGCACCTTGTTATAGGAAGTGGCCATTAGTATCACATTCTGTGTGAGAGAGAATGGGGTTTATAAAAGACTGGGTTTGACATATTTAAAGGTTTAGCTGGCACTTATGGCCTAGGAAGCATTATAAGGTATACTCTGTGTGAACAATACACCACAATACTGGAATCACTTATTGTGTAAATACAATGTTACCATGGTTCATGCCAAACCAATCAGCTGCTGAGACTACATTTCCCATGGCTCTCAGCCAATGTGTTAAGCATCATGGCAGAGTATTGAACTACTAGAGTGCTAAAGGTTGGCTATTATATAATTATGAATTGGGACTGCAGCTTCTGTGGAATACACATCTAATGATTCTCAGCCATCCATTTGGTTGGTTTGTCTCTTGCAGACGCCAAGGTGGTCACAATATCTTTCTCCTACCAAATCATAAAGTCTTGTAAAAAGACTTATGTCCTTGACCCAGTTAAAAACATTTAATGGGAGTCTTGGAACATAGGACAAGCCTTTTTAAAGTAATGCTATATGTCTCAAAATCTATAAACTTTAAAATTAATGATCATTTAGAAATGGTTTTGACCCTGCTTCTTGTAGTCCCAGATCCTCCACCTGCCCGTCACCTATCTCTAAACAAAACACATTGCCACCTATCTCAAAACAAAACACAATATTTAACAATTCCTTTGGATGTACCTGATATGGCTTTGGTAGAATTTGTACACAATTCATATGTAGCCGAAGCCTCCGAAGGATATGAGGCTTACTGTCTTTGTTTTCTCAATTCTCTTCATTATAAATATTACCACTAGAGAAATCTTTGGTATCACACTGGTATTTTCTGTCCTTATGCTATTTGATCATTTACATTTTTTTAGATAGTTTTCTTTAATTTCTCTTCCATTTGATCAAATCGTGGATCCAATTGAAATTTCTGGACCTCTTTTTAGTTCCTCACTTAATTTGTTATTTGTCGCTGTCAGATTAGTATGTTCTGTTTGTACTATCAAGATCATTAATTAATAGTGAAGGAGGATTGTATTCTACTGGGTTTGATATTCCTCAGTGTCAAGATGCCCAGTTGGTGCTATGTACTAGTTTATTTTTTTTATCATCATTTATCATCAAAAATTATTTTCTAAGGTATTTATTTTCCACTAGGTCCTGTCTTGTTTCTGGTTCTTTTTTTGAATGTTGTTTAAGCTGTCATTAATATCATCATTTAAGCTTGTTTGGTAGAGGGTTTGTTGTAAAGACTCCACTGATTTCAGAAGCCCAGGGATCAGGGATACACTCAGAGTTTATTTTTATGTTTGATGTAGAAACACTTGTAAGAGAATGGTTGAAATGGATAGCTTTAAAATGGTATTGTGTGGGATAACTGGAGAGGTGGTCAATAAGCAGTGTAAATAGGGAGAAGCGGTACACATCTGAGAGTTAGTGCAGGAATCAAACTGGAACTAGGATGGGATCCTTACAGTTTGTAAACCACAAGGTTTGAGGTGCATATATTATGTATATATTCATACAGCATTGAAAAAGTTTACTCTACTCTAGATTCACTTAACCTGCAAAGGTCAGGAAATGTACAGAGCTATGACAGTTGTTCCTGTCATTCACATCTCTATACTTAAAATCCAGAAGTTTCATTGGCTTAGAGCAACATCTCCTCAGTCTGGAAGTCACACATGGATATGAGTTTGTTTATTCATCATGCTTGGATAGTAATCTGTAGTTAATCTGTACATGGCAACATAGAAGAACTCTATCTGTGATTTGAGTTTCAGGAGGCCAACACTATATAATGGAATCTAACCAGTAGGCCAGCTAAGCTATGATTAACTAAGGTATGCCAGCTATGGCACATGACAAGCTGTGAAGGTTACCAAATTACTAAAGCTATGCTATTTTACAATATGTGAAGGATGCCATCTTGTAAAAAACAGCTAATATTACATTGTGAGTAACCATCTGTATAACTTACATTTCAAGATGGATGCTGTAATCAAATCCCCTTTTCTATATTGATGATAATATTGTGGTCAAATAATGGGGCAAAATCCAAAGCTTCACGCCCTACTAGATTGATGTGTTTCTTAACCCCAAAGTATGCTGCAACATAAATGGTGGTGAATGTGGGCAGATTTAAATAAAAGCAGAACTAATCTAATTAGAAATGGTATAAAATCAAACAGATTTGTTGGTAGATGTCCACAAACTCAGGTGGCAAATATTTCAATGTCTAAATATAGATGTTGCCAATTTTTATGAATTGCAGGTTCAGAAACCTAATCAGGGGTTGCAATTAATATTTTGTGTAAATTATAAATATAATTAATTGCTAAAATGTTTTCATGCATGCAGCATCTGATAGAAGAAATCTAATATAAGTTAACTCTGTCTGATGATGTATTTAATGAAACATGGGTATATTTAGCTTGTAACAGATCTACTTATATGCTGCAGGAGAGAAGTAGCAATTCGGCATCCTCCAGGCTAGGAGGCAGCCCCTGATGGTAGATTGATACACGTATATCTTCAAGCAGCATCTGCCTCTGCATTGGCGTAAGAACAGTATTTACACGTTAGTGCAGTCACAATCTATATGTTAATACAAATATATCTACAGAACTGAGACAATTGATGACTGACCATTGTTAAGCTAATAGAAATTAATAAAACAAGCTATCAATGTAATCGGGATGGAAGAAATTAAGTGAAAATGGTGCTAGCCTGGATGTCCAAATGTAGCCAGCACAACCAGCACATGCAGCACTTTTCCGACCCAAAGCCTACTGTGCTGGTGCTGGCCACATGGTAACTTAGACAGCAGGCCAGTGAAAGTACTAAGTCCTAATGGTCTTCCCTACTGCTGATAGTATGCATTTCTACTTTGAACCAACCATTGGTGCTGCATCTTATTTTCTTCAGGCTAACCAGTGACGGATGCTCCATATGTGCTAGGTGTGTGCCGCACACCTAGCACGGAGCACCCGCGCTGTGTATTTCTGGGGTTTGTGTGCTCCAAGCAGAGAGCACAGAAACCCCAGGAATACATTCAAAAGACGACGCTGCTACGAATTCGGCAAAAGAGTCATTCACTCTGTTGCCAATTCAACAAGCACTAAAAGTATACTAATTTTTCGTATACTTTTCGTGCTTGTCGAATTGGCAACAGAGTGAGTGACTCTGTTGCCGAATTCATAGCAGCGTCGTCTTTCAGATGTAATGACGTCCCTCGTGTATTTACGGGGGTTTGTGCGCTGGCTGTTCTCAGCACACAAAGCCCCGGAAATACATGAGAGACGTCGTGCCTCCGAGTGACAGGTGTGCTCTGGGCTGGCAGAACACCTATCACTCAGGGGCACGATACACCCCTGAGGCTAACATCAAATGTTTTAGAGCAGGAAATATGGGGAACCATTAAAAATGCTGTAAGGTAGGAGAAGCCTTGCGAGTAATCCCCATTATGTTAATGAAACAGATTTTAAAAGATGAAGAAAACATGCAGACACTCATTGGTAACATTGTTGCATCACCAATCTTAAAGAACACTGAATAAACAGACGTACAACTGTAGCCCCGTCTCTATATTTGAAAGTTAATTAAGTCCTACAATACAAGTTGTATGTGTGGGGAGAACTCAGGTTCTCCCCGCACAGCCAAGCGGAACCACTATGCCGCTGACGCGCATTTCGCAAAGAATATCTCTGCTTTTTCAGAGCCTGGATATTGAGAATGATATTCGGCTCTGTTTCTTTTTATCAGTAAATGGGAGTATCGATATTCAAATAGGTTTTTGTAATAATAAAAAAATAGCACAGTGTTTTCTTTTTAGGTTGAACAATCTATTTAGATCTTAGCAAACTTTATAGCTTAGTCTTCATTCAATAAAATAAGACAAAGCTACTCCCCCTCACCATGCTTAGCGCGCTCCCTCAAGTTTTACATTAACAGTCACGGGTGGTGTGTGCATTGGTTCTTTTCATTCTTCACACACTATGCTTTTTGGTTTATTTGAAATAAAATGAATAAATATAATTTTCATCTAAGATAAATAAAGTATATTTTTACTTTTAATCATTATCCGATTACTTGGCAATCTGATATACAACAGTCTAGTCCCTGTATAAGTCAACTGAACACCCCTGTAAGGGTTTCTTTTTTGTAGTTAATAAAGAGATTGGGGACAGTCTGAGTATGGCGTTCTACAAAACATATAAGTGAGAAGCCCCACTTTTCTTTTCTTTAATGACAGGGATGCGTAATTCCTATTTCCCCAACACACAGGACATGAAGTTCTGGATGCTGGGCAGGTTTTTTTTTTTTTCACATTTAACCCTGCTGTGGGCAAGCAGAGGGTTATCCCCTTCGCATCCGCTGATCACAGTATGCACGCTGCCATACTGCGATAAAACGGACATGGCTAAGTGCCTCATTACCGAGGCACTTCAACCGACATTGCTGAGGCCCCCACAGAACTATCACGACTGTTTTAAAGATAGGAAAGTTGGAGGATTTTTCTTAATAAGCTAGGAAAAATAAGGCCTGTAGGTAAGCATTAACAGAGCATAGCATACTGTATATACATGATGGGAGCATTTAACTTGTTTCCACTTGGGATTACTATATTTTTCAAAAATGTAGCATTAGAATAATTTGTTGCTTTTTCAAAAAAACAGCACATAATAGCAAGTATAACTTATATAGCTATGGGAAAGGAGGAGGAAAGCAGTGGTGGGGTTAACATAGCTTATAGGGAGGTATATACAATTAAACCTGCGGGCATTAAGTGTTTGTCAACTAAACAGAAAATGGGGTCCAGAGGCGCAGATGACGTAACACGTTGAAGGGGAGGAGCTACCTGAAGGGTGAGGCGAGTGGTAGCAAGCGGCGAGTGAGAATCGAGAGAAGGGAGACATTTGGAACACTAACCAGAGGAGTTTTTCTCTCTACTGAACTGAGATGGAAAAACACGCGCATACCCCCCTCGCTATCAGCAGAAGGTGAAGCGGACCAGTGGACCAACGAGGGCAAGGAAGCAGAACGCTGTGCAAAGCATTAGCAACAAAGGAGCGGAAGCAAGGAAGCACTAAAGGTGGTCCCGATAAGTTCTACAGCATGAAGACTGCTAACCGTGACTGACAGTAATAAATAATATGTGCTGGATCTCTGGTGTTGTGCAGCAGGTTAAGCTAAGTGCATAGGACTAAAGCCCCAGTGAGTAAAAATGAAGTACTGGGGATTCGCGGTAAAAGAAAACACAAGTAAAAGGGAATTGCATAGCAAAGCTGAGAGGGAGGCATAGGTGTGCGTGTGGGTGCCTGTAAAAACTGCCAGGATTGGTGTATATAGAGAGAGTATCCTAGAGAACCAGGAGAAGGAGGAATAAAAAGGAAAAAGTAAGAAACGCTGAAGGCAATCTATCATAAGGCAGCGGAATAATATCCCTTCGTCTATAGAAGCCGTTCAGGACAGGAGATACAGACAAAGGCATGGGGGAGAGTGCATTGACATTGGGGAGTGTTTCTGGGAGACATCTGGACTAAGACTGAGAGCAAACATGGCAACAACAAAAAAAATACAGAGGGGAAAAATAATCCTAAAAGGGAGAAAAAAAGAGATAGAGACTCTAAGAAAGAGAAAAAATTGCCTCATTATTCTCGCCCCAACCAAATAGAGGAAGAGCAAAATGTAGGTGGAAGAAAAGCAGATAAAGCTCCAAGAGAGTGAGACACAGGGAGATAAGGTAGAGAATGAATAATATTAAAGAAGGAGATAGGTGGTAAATAATTACTAAAAAGTTACCAATTTTTTTTTTTCTTTTTCTTATTTCCCTCTCCCTGCCCTCTTTCCTCTCTTGACAGCCAAGAAGGAATCTAATAGGGAGAGACTCTTGAGATAAAAAAAAAGTCTGGCAAGCAGCAGGAAAAGGTTGCACCCTTGGCTAAACACAATATTGTAAGTCACTAGGTAACATGGATGACCAGATGGGTATGGTCATCAGGACAGGGAGGTGGAAGAGGTCACTAACTCAGTCCTTGTGTGGATGAAACTGAACGTGCTGGAAAAACAACTTCAGATATATGTTCGTGTGTTTGTCTGGTGTTGGATGCCTATTGGTGGAAGAAATTAAAAAATTGCTTAAGAATGGTGAAATTTGTTACACTTAACATACAGGGTTTGAACTCCCCCAAAAAGAGAAGAGCCATAGATCAGCTAATGACAAAAGAAAAAATAGATTTCATGCTACTACAAGAAACCCATTGGAGGCTGGAGGATGAGGGTAGATTATTTTGTGGTACCAAATATGCTTCGCTGAATAGTGCCTCTGTCAGGCTTTCATTTTTACTTTTCTTTTTTCCCCCTCACGATCGCGTCATTAGGCCACGCCCCCTTCATTAGGTCACGCCCCTTCAATTACGCTATCTTCCTGTGACTATAAATAATGGTCTGCAACAGACACAAATCGCTGAGTATTGTCTTTAGCAGCTGTTGTTCTGACTCCTTAGCTCCAAGCTACTTTTTTTTTTTTTTTTTTCTTCTTTCTTTTTTTTTTTGACACTCGGACAGCAGAGGGGTTTGTGGTGGAAGGGTTTTCAACCCCGCTCTTGTCCACATTATAATTGTCATCCCTGTGTCGTTTGATCATTACTCTCTCTCTACCTCTCTACCCTCTCTTTTCATTCCTTTCAAAAAAAAAAAATTTTTTTCCCTTCTTCTTCCTTTCTCTTTCCTTTTCTTCCAACACCCCTTCTTCTTCTCCCCCCTTTATTTCCCTTTTCCTTTAATTCTGCCTCTCTGATTTTCAGTTTTACTATTGCAAACATGAATTCATTGCAGCCTAATCCAAACTTATTGCTGCATATACCTACTACCAAAATAAAAACAACAAAAAAAAAAGACAAACTACACAAACGGACTACAAAGATGGACACCTCAAACGGACTTGGGGCTCGGTGGTTGGGTGTTTTTTTATGGTTTTCCAGATTGTCACTATAACGTTACTGTATGTTTGTTCAGATCCTGTGATTTTATTTAAAGAACCTCTCCTTAAGAAAATCTGGCTGACTCTTTTAACCTTGCGTGATGTTTTTAATCTTGCTGGCCCAATAATTCCAGAAGCCTGGGGTGTATATTCTGTGATTTAGCCCATATGCCACTCCTCTTTCCATTAGGCATTGTTGACTGAGATGGACTAATATTCTTTTCCAATTAAACGGGTTACTGGACTTCCAGTTTCTTGCAATATCTAATTTTACTGTTGTCAAGAGGTGGACTGTGATAGCTTTCTGAGAGGGGGGCATCCTGGGGAGATCCAGATGTAAAAGGGCTCTAACCGGGGTAAGTTCCCACTCACAGCCTATTATATTGGCGATAACATTTTTTACTTTATCCCATATATGTCTCACCCCAGGACAATTCCACCATATGTTTATGTAATTTCCTTCACTTTGGTGGCATCTCCAACCTATTGTACTATAGGCGTTATACATTTTATTTAAATTGGAGGGCACCATGTACCATCTGTTCATTAATTTAAAGAAGGTTTCATTCAAATTCAAACAGTGGATCATTTTATACTCCAATGCTAATGTTTTGTTCCACTCTGTGTGATCAATTGTACAATGTAAATCCCGTTCCCACTTGCCAATTGCCAGAGGCGGTATCTGTTTATTTAGGGATCTTATCAGTGAGTGGCATTTTGTTACCATATTTCTGTATGCGTCTTGAGATACAATACTGTTAAAACGCTCTAATCCGTTTTCTTTCTTTCCCCATTTAATGCTGTGCGCTAGAAAGGCTTTGACTCTTAGGTAGTTAAATAAATCAGAATCTGGCAGATTATATTTTAGCCTGAGATCCATATATGGCATCATTTGTTGGCCCTCATATAGATCTATGATTTTTTCAATTCCTTTTTGTTTCCAATGGTTTAGGTTAATGTTACTCATATTCCTCATTATACATTCAATGGGAAGATTGGAAATCATAGCGTACTCTATCCCCAGTTTTTTCTTGACCTTCCGCCATATTTTAAGAAGATGTTGTAAAACCAGGCACTGATCACATGTTTCTATTATCCTCTGTCTTGCCCTGTTCTGAGGCCAAAATGCGGTTACTAATTCTCCTATCTCCGCCATGGTTTTCTTTTCCAGTTTATACCATCCCTCCTCTTGGGCTTCCTTTCCCTGAGTGATAAAGGCATGTGCTAATAAAGCTGCCTTTGAATATTCCTGTATGACTGGGATTCCGAGCCCTCCAAGAGTTTTTTTTTTTGCAAGCTGTAGTAAACTGATTCTGGGTCGTTTCCCTGCCCATATATAATGTTGGAACGCAGACTGTATAATATTTAACCATAGAACAGGAACTGACAGGGGGATCATCCTGAAAATATAAGTACATTTTGGCAGGATATATGCTTTGATGGTAGTGATCCTTCCCCACCAAGATATTTCTAGCTTTTTCCATTGCCCTAAAGTTCTATTCATTTGTTTTATTAATGGCAAGATGTTTATCTCCAGCCATCTTCGGGGGTTTTTGGAGATGGTAATTCCCAAATACGAGAAATGTTTTCGAACCCTGGTAAAGCCATACCTTTCCTCCATGACCTCGATGTCAGAATGTTCCATATTTATATACATTGCCAAAGATTTTGTTTTGTTAAGTTTGTAATTTGAGAGGAGGCTGTATTCCTTAATAATATTCATCAGTTCTGGCATCGAGTTCATGGGGTCCTCCACGGTAAGCAGTATGTCATCTGCATAAAATTTTATCTTTTGCTCATGCATCCCTCCGTATCCCCTTATTCCTTCACATTTCCGTATTTCCTGTGCTAGTGGCTCTAGGGTAATCAGGTACAGCAGGGGTGACAGGGGGCAGCCCTGCCTTGTGCCATTTTGTATTTTAAACCAATCGGCTTTTATACCCGTGCCCACCATTCTTCCAGAGGGGGACGAGTACAATGCCATTATTGCACGTAACAGATTCCCTTGTATCCCATATGCTCTGAGTGCTTGGCCCATGTAATCCCAGCTGACCCTGTCGAAAGCCTTTTCTGCGTCCAACGACAGGGCCATCAGAGGCTCCTTCCCCCCACCCACCTTTTCGAATATGGTTATTAGGTTTCGTGTGTGATTTGAGGAGGAGCGACCCGGGATAAATCCCACCTGATCCCTATGAATTATTGCATTAATTCCTAGCTTTATCCTTTCGGCCAGAAAATCTGCATATATCTTATAGTCAGTGTTTAAGAGCGATATGGGTCTGTAATTTGTCACTTCCTCAGGGTCCTTTCCTGGTTTAGGTATTGGTACTATATTGCATCTCAGGATCTCCTCTGGGATTGAACCCTGTTGGTTAAACTCTTTGAACGCCTTAGTCATTGGTGGGACCAGTTTATCTGCCAATAATTTATAAAAGGATGCATCGAACCCATCAGGACCTGGCGCCTTGCCATTCTTTAATTTTCTGATTGATTTAAGGACCTCACCCCTTCAATGGGTCTATTTATCTTCTCCCTAATCTCCTGTGGTATTTTTGGGAAGTTGTTGATATTTTTTTCAAAGTAATCAGTGATTTCCTTATTCCTATCGGGGTTGGGGAGATTATATAATGAGTGGTAATATGAATTAAATACCCTACCTATAGCTTCTGGAGTTCTTGTTGGGATACCATTGTGTACTATCCTTGATATGGTTTTAGCCTTCCTTTTGGTTTTTAATTTGTTGGTAAGCATTTTATTTGCTTTATTTCCTTTATAGTACCACTGGATTTTAAGATTCTCAATAGTCTTATTAGCTCTATCGTTTAGCTGTAGGTTTATCCTTCTGTTTAGGTCCTCTATTTGTGCTGATAGAATTTGGGAGGGATTCATTTTATTGCTTCGAGAGAGATTTCATTTTTTAATATATAACTCCGTTAGGTCAAGGTCCATCTGTTTTTTGGCCTGAGACCCGAGTTTCATTAAATGGCCTCGCATTACGCATTTGTAGGCACACCAAATATTACCCTGGGAGATATTTTCCGTGCTATTCTCCTGAAAGTATAGATCTGTTTGCTTTTCGATATACTCTATGTTTTGTTTACTTCTGAGTAAATTGTTATTCAGTCTCCAGTCTGAGGACAATTTTACATAATTGGTTTTAAAGTCCAGAATTATCGCATTATGGTCGGACCATGTCAAATCCTGGATTTTAATGTTTTGTGTCTGATGAACCGTACCTACATTTCCCAATGCCAAATCTATTCTCGAGTATGAGAGATGTGCTTTAGAGAAGCAGGTATAATCTTTCTCATTTTCATTAAAAATCCTCCAGATATCCAAAAGGGCATTTCTATCCAACAGAGCCTGCATTCTTCTAGCTTGGCTACCTACTGATCTAACTCTGCTCTTTCCAGAGTGGGATTTCCGGTCTAATGTAGGATCTAGTATACAATTAAAATCTCCCATCCAGAGCAAAGTACCTTGTTTAATTTTTTCCGTATGTGCCATTACTTTAGCGATAAGTCTAGTTGGGGTTGTATTAGGGGCGTAGATATTTACTAACGTCATTAACTTCCTGTTGATTTCACACACCACTATAAGATATCTACCCTCTTCATCGCGTTCTACATATTTCATATCTACTGAGAGATTGTTTGAAAATAATATTGCCACTCCGCATTTTTTTTTTTATTCCAGTGAGGCTTCCAGTGAGAGGATGAAGTCAGGGTTCTTGTGTGATGTTTTATCACTCAGCGTCCAGTGTGTTTCTTGGAGGAAACACACTTCGATTTTTTGTCTACGGAGGAATTCCCGCATGATAGCTCGCTTTTGCGGAGAGTTCATCCCTTGAACATTTAGTGAACAGAATCTAGACATCTACCCAAATCCGACAAGCTTCATATTCCACCCTTTTTTTTTCCGTCCGAGCCCCACGTCCGAATGACCAGACAAACAAACATAAACACAAAATAGACGTGAATAACCACGCCCGATAATTTTGGTGAATTTCCTGAATCGGCAGTATAGATGCACGGGTCCTGACCAGACCCGAGGTACACAAAATTGCTGTACACCTCTTGGTTTGGTATCTGGGAACTGGAGGAGGCAACTTTATCTTCCATTCCTTTTACCTTTCCCCCCCCCCCTTTTTTTTTTCCTTTTTTCCTTCCCCCTTTCCTTCCCCTTTTCTTCCCTCTCTTTACCAACGTGCTTCCAACAAATTATGCGTCTTCTACTACCATACCCCGGGCTAAGTATCCCTGCAGATATATGAGCGTGGGAGCGAGGGGAAAACAGACAAAACAGAAAAAACAAAACAAAAAAAACTGTACATTAAACTCCATATCTCCCCTGTACCTTCCTTCCCCCATCCCTTCAGCCTATGTGTCTAGTGTATCTTGGGCTATAAAAAAAATCTTAATTCTATCCTCTATCCTTTTATTTATCTTACCCATCCTCCTCCCTTTAGTGCCTTTCCCCCATAACCCTTCATTTCCTGTGTATCTTGCTACTTTCATTTTTGATTACCTGTTGCTGACCCGGATATCCTCGACCATTCTGATTTCTCCAATCCTGACTTTTGGCTTCCTCACTCGATATTGTTACTCTCTCCAATCCTGACCTTTGGCTTCCTGAATCGAATTGTGTACTTCTCCAATCCTCTGAATACGGACCGTCCCTGTTATCCTGCATTTTTCTCTATCACCTAATCGCAAGTACCTTCCATATTTTCAGTCAAGTGTTCCATCATATTTTTTACTTAATACTTCAATCAAGTTACATATATTTTTCCATATTACGTCAAACCATTTATTTTTTCTCTGCAATCAATATCAGTCAGTTTTTTCTTCTTTTTGCTGCTAAACTTTAATACAAGAATTGCTTAAACGTTATACCTTGTGTGGATTGTCATTTATTTCTGCAGTTGAGTTTCCAAATATTCTTAAAGTCACAGCTACACTGACAGCCTCACTGGAGGGTGTAAAAAAAAATGGCGTAGCAATATTGATCTCTAAAAGTGTAAATATGGAGATTGTGTATAAGGAGAGTGATAAAGATGCTAGATATCTAATTCTAAAAGGAAAAGTAGGGAATGAGTACTATACAATTGTAAACCTGAATGCACCAAACCATACCCCAGTGAAATTCCTGACAAATTTGTTTCAAAAAATTGAAAGGGGTTTTGGATAATAGCAGGTAACTGTATCCTTGACCCAAGTGGGGATAAGCCAGTTAAGAAAGGAAAGGTAAAAGAATATGAACTAATGCAAAATCAATGATGAAGATACCAAAGGAATACAAATGAAATGATCTATGGAGGGTACAACACCCAACCAATAAAGAATGTACACATTTCTCCGCGGCACATTGTTCATACGCACGGATATACATGGTTTGGGGAGATGTCGTAATCGCCCCAAAAACATGTAAGGTCACAATAAAGTATACAGTTTGGTCAGACCATAGTATGGTAATATGGGAGATAAATGATAATGGGGGGATGACACAGTTGAAGGACTGGAGATTGAATAACCGGCTACTATATAGTAAGGATAATATTGAGAACCTGAAAAATATTACAGATCTATTCTTTAAAGTAAACAAAGGGTAGGTGGAATCTGAAGTGTTATTGTGGTGTTCATATTAATGTACGATAAGAGGCCAACTAATAAAACTGACAGCTAGGGCCAATAAAAGAAGGGGGTGGATGCAGCACAGCTCTACAGAACATTATATGAATTGAAAACCATGAATAAAATAAACCCCACAAAAGAAATATCCAACCAAATGTTGAACCTTAAAAAAAAATAAGAATCTTGGAATTTGAGAAGATCAACATACATATGGAAAGGTTAAACCAAAGATGGTACTGTAATAAAGACCGAGTGGGGAAGGATTAAATGAACAAAGTAAAGAAAAAACTGAGCAATCACCGCATATAAAAATGAGTGGATAATAATAAAGTATCGATGCCAGCTCAGGTGTCGTGTACTCAGGGTTGGTGGAGCATAGAGCAGGCAACCCTGACAGGCAAAAGGGTTAGGCAAAAGAATGGTTAAGGCAGGCAGCTTAAGGATCAAAAACGAGGAAGGAGGCCAAGGTCCAGGGGTAACAGAGGATAGCCAAGGGTCAAATTAGGCAGATAACAATTAGTAGAAGTGAGGATGAAGGAGACTGAGGAAGTACACCAACTAGCTCAACAAGTAAGCAAGGAGTGAAGCAAATGGGGGGTTTAAATAGTAACTGACCTCCCTGAGTCCCTCCTCCCAACACCAATTCTCCACCTCCTCCATACACTATACAGAGGAGGAGGAGGGTGTGGGGAACACACCACTCCTCCTTTGTCTGGTTCTACAGGACCTGCCTTGTGACGCGACGCCAACCGGAGGTAAGACACGCCCCCTGGTTGTTGTTGGAACACGCGTGCTAGACAAGCTCGGTGTATCCACAATTTGACCCCGCGGCCGTAAGGTTGCGCCGCGAGCAGGCCCCTGTGTCCTAGATGCAGCCCTGGAAGTGGACCCTCGGTGCAGGGTAAGTGAAGGACCCTGGGCCAGACACTCAGGAGATAGGAGAAAGTTTCAATAAGTACGAATAAAAGAGTTTATAGATTCCATCATTAATAAAGACCAAATAGGGTTCGTGCTGCTCATAGCAGCATACAACAATATAGGAAGAATAATAGACATACTAGATGGAACGGCAAGGAATAAAAAACCACTGCTGTTGATGGCTTTGGATGCACAAAAGGCTTTCGATAGAGTGAGATGGGACTTTATGTTTAAGATATTAGAGGCATTTGGCATCCAAGGCCTACTGTTGGAGGCTATAAAGGTATTGTACTCTAACCCGAAAGCAAGAACAATTGGACAAAATATAAAGGCCGGGTTGGTTTAGCTTAAAAAATGGCACGAGGAAGGGTTGTCCACTGACGCATTTTTGTATCATGATGGTGAAAATCCTGGCCATAGCCATAAGGTCTAATAGTAAAATAAAAGGATCCCTGGTATGAGAAGGAAGAATTTAAGATCTGCCTCTACGCCGATGATGTCATGCTTACGATTTCGGGTACAGGAAATTCACTGGCTGAATTAATATCTTGCATAGATGAATATTCTGAAGTGTCCAATTACAAATTAAACATCTCTAAGACAGTGGCACCCAGGGGCGGGCTGGGCCGGGGGGCAGGGTGGCAATTGCCCCCCAGGCCGCCCTAAACTATGTAAAACACGGCCGCTGGGCCAGTGTTTTTAAAAAAAAAAAAAAAAAAAAAACGTGCTTGCAGGCAGAGACTGAGGTGAGAAGGGATCGGAAGATCCCCTCTCACCTCCGCTCTGCCTGCAAGGCTGCACGGGGAGCCGAACAGGCAGCACAGAGAAACCTCCGTGCTGCCTGTTCGGCTCCCTGTGCAGTCTGACACGGAAGTGCCGACAGTCACGTGATCGGCGCTCTGACGTCAGACGCGCGCCGATCACGTGACCTGTCGGCACAACCGCCGGGAGGCCGAACAGGCAGCATGGAGGGACCATGCTGCCTGCCACCAGGGAAGTCCTCCTGCCACTAGCCACCAGGGAAGTCCTGCCACTAGCCACCAGGGAAAAAGGTAAGGGGGGGGTGGGGGCCAAAAAACACTGGCATATTATTGGGCAAATTGGCTGGGGCATATTACATGGCAAATAAGACTGGCATATTATTGGGCAAATTGGCAGGGGCATATTACATGGCAAATAAGACTGGCATATTATTGGGCAAATTGGCTGGGGCATATTACATGGCAAATAACACTGGCATATTATTGGGCAAATTGGCTGGGGCATATTACATGGCAAATAACACTGGCATATTATTGGGCAAATTGGCTGGGGCATATTACATGGCAAATAAGACTGGCATATTATTGGGCAAATTGGCTGGGGCATATTACATGGCAAATAAGACTGGCATATTATTGGGCAAATTGGCTGGGGAATATTACATGGCAAATAAGACTGGCATATTATTGGGCAAATTGGCTGGGGAATATTACATGGCAAATAAGACTGGCATATTATTGGGCAAATTGGCTGGGGCATATTACATGGCAAATAAGACTGGCATATTATTGGGCAAATTGGCTGGGGCATATTACATGGCAAATAAGACTGGCATATTATTGGGCAAATTGGCTGGGGCATATTACATGGCAAATAAGACTGGCATATTATTGGGCAAATTGGCTGGGGCATATTACATGGCAAATAAGACTGGCATATTATTGGGCAAATTGGCTGGGGCATATTACATGGCAAATAAGACTGGCATATTATTGGGCAAATTGGCTGGGGCATATTACATGGCAAATAAGACTAGAATATTATTGGGAAAATTGGCTGGGGCATATTACATGGCAAATAAGACTGGCATATTATTGGGCAAATTGGCTGGGGAATATTAAATGGCAATTAACACTGGCATATTATTGGGCAAATTGGCTGGGGAATATTACATGGCAAATAAGACTGGCATATTGGGCAAATTAGCAGGGGCATATTAAATTGCAGATAACCTTGGAATATTATTGGGCAAATTTACTGAGTTATATTAAATTGCAGAATAACACTGGCATATTATGGGACAAATTGGCTGGGGAATATTAATGGCAAATAATATTGGAAATGTGTATGTAATGGGGTGATGGAGGCATGTAAATGTGGTGATGGGGCATGTCCTGGTGTGCAACGTGGGTTATGGGTCATGTCGTAGGTGTGCAACGTGGGTAGGGGGGGGGTGCCCAAATTTTGGGATATTGGGTGTCTAAATCCTGGCATGTTGAGGGGCATAATCCTGGCATATTGAGGGGAAAATCCTGGCATATTGAGGGGGCATCATCTTGGCATATTGAGGGGAAAATCCTGGCATATTGGGTGTCTAAATCCTGGCATATTGAGGGGCATAATCCTGGCATATTGAGGGGCATAATCCTGGCATATTGAGGGGCAAAATCCTGGAATTTTGAGGGGCATAATCCTGGCATATTGAGGGGCATAATCCTGGCATATTTAGGGGAAAATCCTGGCATATTGAGGGGGCATCATCTTGGCATATTGAGGAGAAAATCCTGGCATATTGGGTGTCTAAATCCTGGCATATTGAGGGGCATAATCCTGGCATACTGAGGGGCATAATCCTGGCATTTTGTAAGGGAAAATTCTAGCATATTAAATGGCAAATCCTGGCATATTGAGGGGCATAATCCTGGCATACTGAGGGGCATAATCCTGGCATTTTGTAAGGGAAAATTCTAGCATATTAAATGGCAAATCCTGGCATATTGTGGGGGAAAATCCTGGCAATATTCGTTATAAAACAAGGAAAAGATGGCCGTGGATGGGGAGGCGATTCGATGGTGCAATGGGCCACTTGACTGGATTTGCCCCCCCAGGCCTAAGGCTGCCAGCCCTCCCCTGGTGGCACCCTCGCACAATGTACCAGAAGAGGATAAGAATACTTTGAAAGGGAGATTTAAATTCGGGTGGGACTGCAAAGAAATAGAATATTTGGGGCTAACACTGACACCTAGCATGGAAGAAATTATGGAAAGGAATGTCATGATAAAGTTAAAAGAAACAAATAGGCTCTTAAGACAATGGAAAGGAATGGAGATGTCCTGGACAGGGAGAATTAATGTAATAAGATTGTATATACTGCCTAAAAGGACCTACTTATTTAACCATTTAGCACTCAAGATTTCTAAACAATGAATAGAAATGATTCAAACCACATTTAAGAAATTTATATAGCAAGATAAAAAAGCAAGAGTAAGTTTAGATCTCCTCTCAAATTAGTTGGCTCATGGAGGTCTGAGTATGCCGGTCATTAAACAGTACTACGAAGCAAGCATAATAAAACAAATGTATGTAATGCAGGAAAATGGAATTCAGGAAGAAGCTTGGTTTAAAATCGAAAGGAGCTTGTGTAGTACAAATACACTAGTTAAGTATATCTGGCAGATTAAAAGCAAGGAGAAGACTAAACACAGAGAAGTCCTATATCTTAAATAACATAATCCCAGATTGGGAAAATATAAGAAGCAGACTGGGCCTGAAGGGTAAAATCTTAGATCCAGCAGATCTGGGTACAACTCTCTAAGAAGTTGGCTCATGGAGGTCTGAGTATGCCGGTCATTAAACAGTACTACGAAGCAAGCATAATAAAACAAATGTATGTAATGCAGGAAAATGGAATTCAGGAAGAAGCTTGGTTTAAAATCGAAAGGAGCTTGTGTAGTACAAATACACTAGTTAAGTATATCTGGCAGATTAAAAGCAAGGAGAAGACTAAACACAGAGAAGTCCTATATCTTAAATAACATAATCCCAGATTGGGAAAATATAAGAAGCAGACTGGGCCTGAAGGGTAAAATCTTAGATCCAGCAGATCTGGGTACAATAGAGGAGATCATAGAAGCTCTTAATCTAAAAAACTGGACGGGAAGAGGGATTATAAATGTAAAAGACCTGATGTTAGACAGGCAAGTTAAGAAGTTCCCACAAATAAGAGAGCAATTCAGTATTCCACCAAAATAAATATTTAATTATCTTCGAGTTAAACTTTTTTTTTAATTAAGGGTCTTCACAGAGAATACAGAACTGGCAAAGGCTGTGGGATTAATATTTGATAACAATAGAGTAACACAGGTGATTACAAAATGCTATAAGGTAATATGATTTAAGATAGATAGGCTAACTAACCCAAAGGCTATGAAATGGTCTAAAGATCTAAGACTGGAAATTGAAGATATGGAATGGATTAAAGCCGTAACAAGATCAAATAAATTCATACATAATATTTCAATCAGAGAAAATCAATACAAGCTAAGCAACCGGTGGTATATGGTACCAGCAAGTTTGTCGATGTTGTCCAAAGAATACTCAAATGTATGCTGGCACTGCAACCAGAAGGTAGGAGACTACATACATGTGTGGTGGGCTTGCAAAGAGGTGGGGAAATTATGTAACTGTAATGTATTACAGTATTAGAAAGGCTATTCTAAGAGCTATTAACCCCTTCTTTGCTGTAGATCACTGCTTAGGCACTGATTCTGAGGTTGCTGACTCAGGGTTCGATTTTGACCTCTAGTGATGTATCGGTGGCTGCTCAGCCCTTGCCACAAAGAGTCATGGGTGTCTACTTTTAAAAAATATATGGTTTGGTGGGGGTAAGTAACATTGGCTGACTTCAAAGATATATCCCATATAGGACATGGACGCAGGTTGACTACATGTCAAAATTCCAAGTTGGCAAAAAAACAAACCTATACATGGGTGGTATCGCTGTACTCGGGAGATGTTGAGGAACACACATATTGGGGTGTTGTTTGGCAGTGACATATATCAGAATCTGTGAAATCATGCCTGAAGTACAATGTAAGTGGAAACAAAACTCCAAAAATTTACTACCACAAACTTTGGCAAAGGTTGGTGGTAGAATTAGTACATATACAGTATTAAAATACCACCATTTGAAATACCTTAGGATATCTTTTTCCCAAAAATATATGGTTTGATGGGGTAAAGTACATTGGACGGCTTAAAAAAAATGGAACATGGGGGCAGGCTGACAACATGTCAAAATTCCAAGTTGGAAATGCGCACTTCCCAAACGTTGCCTTTTAGCCCCAAAACAAACCAACAAACCTATGCATGGGTGGTATCCCTGTACTCAGGAGATGTTGCTGAACACATAGTGTATCAAATACCAGAATCTGAAAATTCATTCCTGAACTACAACGTATGTGAAAAATGACTACCCAAAACATTGACATAGGCTGGTGGTAGAATTAGTGCAGGCGCAGGTATCCTGCATGTAAAAATTCCAAATTGGAAAACCAAAACGCGCAACTCTCAAATGTGGCCTTTTAACCCCCAAATAACCTAAACAACCTATATATGGGTTGTATCCCTGTACTCAGGTGATGTTGCTGAACACATATTGAGGTGTTGTTTGGAAATACCCCTTCACATTTTCAGGTTATGTTTACCTAAATTGCAATCTATGTGAAAAATTCTACAAAAATTAGTTTGCTGCAAAAAAAGGTTGCTGGTAAAATGGCTACATGAAATGTGTCAAATTACCCCAAGTTAAATGCCCTGAGTTGTCTAGTTTGCAAAAATATCTACATGTGGGGATCATTCATGGATTTAGTACAGATATCAGTGTTACAATATCACTATCGCTAATTTTGAAAAAAAAAAAAAAAGGATTTTCAAATAGCTTTGCACTACTTATAGTTCTGGCCCTGTAACATGAATAAAAAGCACAAAAACATAAAACATGGGCTATTTCTGAACTCAGGGCAAATAGTATAAACTATTTAGCAGTGTTTTTTTTGTTGTCTCTTGTAGATGAGTATACAATTTTTGAAATAAAAGTCAGAATTTTTTTTTCATTTTTTTGCCATATTTTTTTTGTTTTATATCAAATTATATGCTATTATCAAAATAATGGTATCAAAAGAAAGCCCTTCTTATGACGATAAAAACAATATATAGTTTGTGTGGGTACACTAAATGAGACAGAAATAAATTACAGCAAAACACAAACACCTCAGAAATGTTAAAACAGTTCATGTCACCAAGTGTCGGACAAGCCAAAAAAGTCATGTCGCTAAGGGGTTAATAACAAATTTATAACACAATTAGTAGGCACCTCGACTAGAATGGATGCCTGTCTGGATCTGTTAATAACAAACAATGAGGAGCTTAACTCAAACATCGAATTAAGAGAACACTTGGGGAATAGTGACCATAACATGGTTTCGTTTGAGATTAATGCAAAAAAGCAAATTGGTAACTACTCCACCAAAACACTTAATTTTAGAAGGGCCAACTTTGATGGACTAAGGGCATCAATTGAACATGTAGACCGGGAAGGATTATTTTCTGGTCTAAACACAGAAGACAAGTGGAATTCCTTTAAGCACATGTTACAAAAGTACACATCCCAATATATACCTTTGGGAAACAAATACAAAAGACACAAATCAAAACCAATGTTGCTTACCAGTAACATGAAACAGGAAATGCAAAACAAGAAAATGTCATTCAAACCTTATAAAAGCAAGGGATCAGCATTATCATTTACAGAGTACAAAGATGCCAACAAAGCCTGCCAAAAGGCAATTAAAATGGCTAAATTGGAAAATGAGAAAATGAATGCTAAGGAGAGTAAACCTAACCCCAAAGTATATAAATGAAAAAAATCTAAAGGCAGAAAATGTTGGGCCCTTGTTATCCCAGATGGGAAATTTGGTTAGTGAGGACAAAGAGAAAAAAGCAGACATCTTTTTTTAATTTTACTTAGTAATTTATTTTTATTACACATTTTCCACAGTTATTACATTTAAAAACTACATTTGCATATATTACATCTCCATACATAGACTTTTAATTTGCCCCTCTTTACCCATCTGTAGGTAATGATCAGGTATTTTTCCTGTCTCTCTCCCCTCTGCTCAAAAAACTCATATTGCTAGCGACTCCCTTCTACCGACAGGGATACAGATCCCTTAAACCCCACAAATCACAAAGACAAGTTAACAAACACAAGAAGAAAGAAAAAAAAAAAATGTAGTTATTATTTTTTCTCCAGCTGCTCCTCCCTACTTTTCCACCCTTCTGTTTACACTAAGGAAGAACCGATGGATGAGCCCCTGCTACTGGAAGTTCCGAAACAGTCACCGCAAACATGGGATTGGCTGACACAGGAAAAAGTGCTTAAGAAATTAAACTCTGTTAGGATAGACAAGGCCCCAGGGCCAGATGGTATACATCCAAGGTTCCTTAGAGAGTTAAGCATAATTCTGGCCAGACCAATATTTATGATCTTTAGGGATTCTTTCAGTTCAGGTATAGTGCCAACAGACTGGCGAAAGGCGGATCTCATTCCAATATTTAAAAAAGGGATGAAAAAAAGTCAGGTAATTATAGTCCAGTGAACATCTGTGGTGTGGAAATTATTTGAAGGATTGCTAAAGGTATACACTAAAGAATACATCTTGAATCAGAAAATAATTAGTAAAAGTCAACATGGTTAACAAACTTAATAACATTCTATGAAGAAGTCAGTAAAAATATAGATCTACGTGTGGCAGTTGATGTGATCTATTTAGACTTTGCTAAAGCATTTGATACAGTTCCACACAAAAGGTTATTCTACAAATTGAGAGAAATAGGTTTGGGGGCAAATATATGTATTTGGATTGAAAACTGGCTAAACGATAGAATACAGACGGTTGTTGTAAAATCCTCAAATTGGACCAGGGTGTTAAGCAGAGTACCTTAGGTGTCTGTTTTAAGCCCTCTTTTTTTTAATTTGTTTAGTAATGATCTCCCAAGTTGTGTTGATACAGGGATATCAATAATAGAATAAGCATTAATAATAGAGATTATTGATCCAAGGAGAAATCTGATTGCCCTTTGGAGTCAAGAAGTATTTTTTCCCCCTAGGAGGCAAAATTTAAATAGCTTCCTTAGGGGCTTCTTTTGGATCAAAAGATGGAATGATAGGTAGAAGGGCTAAACTTGATGGACTTGTGTTTTTTTTTTCAACCTAAATTACTATGTTACTATGTATGTGCTAGAATATAACATAAGGTTTTTTTCAGAGCAAATGCTCTGCAAAAGCCCCCTCGTCTTACATTCAAGGTCATCTTATAATCAGACCTCAAATAGCAGTCTGACTAAAAGACTGGGATCCAGGTCCCCCACAGTGATGCCCACTGACATCCTCTGATGTTGCCTGGTACTTCCGCTGGGACTTCTACAATGGAAGCTGCAAGGTCATGAGGCAGATTGGCACATAAAAGGAAATAAAAACAAGAAATGTATTTTTTTCTATCAGAATTTTTATTAAATATAAAAAAACAGTTTACAAATGAATATTTAATAAAAACCTTTTTTCCTACAGGGTAGTCTTATATTGAGGCTTTTAATTTTTTTTCTAAATGAATATCTAAAGTTTGGGGGTAATTTTATAATCAGGGTCGTCTTATATTTGACAGTTCATATCCTTTATATCCACTGTGAATGTTGAAAAAAAACAACCTTTAAATCAATAAGCATAGAATCGTACAGTTTCAGTGCTTACTAGCACCATTATCAAGGCAAGTGAAAATCATACTTTTTTTTAATAAAGGTGCTAGTAAGCACTGAAACCAGTTGGTTCTTTGCTTGTTGATTTAACCCCTTGAGGACCAGTCGTTTGGGACATATTTGGTGATTCTGGACAATGGCTATTTTAGTGCTCAAGCTTTTGTCACTGATTCCAATTTGGGATCCACTGCTGGGTTTCAACATAACCAAAGTTCAGCTCATCATTCCTAAGAGCTGCTGGGGCAGTATCAACATCAAGCATGGGTGTGGTTACCCCACTACCACAGTATTGACCCTTTCACCCGTCACAGGTTCCGATGGTGTGGATTCAGCTCCTGCTATCAAAACTCCTAGTAATGATGGCCGTCCAGTGCCCCTTGTTCCGGTCCACATAAGTTTGGACACAATTTCTATGTCTTTACCTGGTATCAGATCTCAGTCCAATAGTGAATACCTTTCATCTTTTTCAGTTCCTAATTCATTTCTTTCTTCAACTCTTTCAAGTTAGCACTGTGAATAGTAGAGAAGATTTGATTTCTAAATTGTTTTTTTTTTTTTTGCTATATGCTGGATAGGTTGGAAAGGGATTGCCAACTTAAGGATAATACACTCAAACCATTATCAGTGATGATTAATTATGCGAACCCTATACTCCCAATAGTCAACAGTGCAGCTCAGGTGAGGGGTGAGATATACGTTTGTTTTTAAGGTCTTTAAGATATACATTTGTTTTTAAGGTTTTTAATGTGTCCATCTAAAACAAGAAATTAGGGGAAAAATATGGCGCAGTGAGTACATGATTTTCTCTTTGCTCCCTCTCGAAAAATTTAACTTAGGGCATCGTCAAATTGAGGACGAGGAAAAGTGGTGCTACCACCTAAATCCTAGAACCTTGTCTAATTGGCTGCAAGCACTTGCAATTTTGGCCAATGTATTTAGTGAAAAGTCCCCTGAACATTGATCTGGTCTGTTCTGTTAAATGAATATCGAGTATATGGCAGTCAAGCCTGGCTTAGATATAATGAGCAGTTCAGACAGAGGATGTCTGTTTTCAAAACATTTGCTGAGATCATGAAGATATATGGTCCTGACTCCCACTGACTTCTATGAGAGGACTTTGGCTATTGCCATAATAGCCAAGCTCCTCCCAAAGCGGCATTGAAAACCACAGACATCTATAGGGAGGACTTCATTTATTGGCATTCATTTTCCTGCCATTTCTCCAGTCTCTTAACATTTAGGGCATTTTTTAAAAATTAATATGGTGTTAATAAATGAGTGATACACTGGAGAAACTACATGTTTTTAAAGTGACACTTCCACAAAAAAAATGAAAAGGTTGTACTCTTTTATATTTTGTATTGTTGATTTCAGATACATCTTTTGTTTTTCTTATGTGACTGTATTTAATAAAATGTGTGACTGGGCACCGCCATTTTGTGAAATATAGTGTTTTTGAGGGGCCACCCCTCAGAAACTTTACAGCACAATTTTCTAACTTTGGGGCTGGGGACACAGAATGCAGTCTATAAATCAGAATTCTGATCATAGACTTGCATTGAATGGGAGGGTAATGTAACTATTACATCACAAGGCGGTGGGGTTATGATCCTGTTTGATCAGGTTAATCCCCTCTCTTTGTGTTAGAAGGCAGGTAAAAAAAAAGTTTCACAGAAGCCAGTAAAAGAGCAGGGGAGTATATTCTGTCATCATCATGCAGGCTTTGGCAACAGTTTTAAAGTGAGACTGGCTGGAAGATTTGGGATGATGTTGCATCATGGGAAATGTTCTCAAAATGGATGCTGGAAATAAACACTTAATTTTATTTTTCCTTTTATATGCAATTAATTCAATCATATAAAAACAAACAAACAGTGGCATATGATTTAAAAACACAAATTAGAGACGAAATTTGTATAAACCCATTTATGAAGTTCTTCAGTTTCCAGATACCCCACAATAAGTGGCACAGTGTCCCTTTGGAGGTGTATGGTGATAGAAAAGACACACTTTGCAAGATCATCAATGTATGAGATATGTCCTTCTAGAAAAATGCACAGTAATATCTGTCTCTTTAAATATATTTAAAAATATTTAAATACTAAATACCCATGTTAGAAAGATGGACATGCTATTTGATTAATTTATTTTTTTAATAGTAATTGCTGTTTTACTATATCACAGTGCAAGTCGTTTTTTTATTGCATTAAAGAGAGATAGAGAAATGCTATCCTGTAGCAAATTAAGCTATCAGAAAACATAAGTGCACCTAACATAACACAGCCATTTATATAACAATTGCAACATACACACTTTTTACCTGTTTCTTTAAGACAAAATAAAATGTATGCTATTCCTATAAAAACCATTGGGTGGCAGTAGAGGATTGCAATATTTTATGTAAAACTAATTGCTCCTTTTTTCATCATTTAACCTCTATAACATTACTCGCAACATTGTAACATTGTATTGAGGTATAAAAATGAAGAAAAATATGTTTCTACATTTAACACATAGGATTCTATTTTCTAAAACAATAGGGATTAATAGCCAAGTGGAAAAACTCTCCAACTGTCCCTGTAGGATACCTGTAAGTATCCAATGACTAAGGATCCCTCAGGGGTTTGAAAGGCATAAGGCATTTATCCTCGAGTTTGTTTCACCCACTGTTTATACTGAATAAAATATATTTTAGTATTGTACACCATTGCTCCAAGCGTTTTCATCTTCATCCATAGATATTTGTTGTCCAATTTTAACTCTAATAAATATTTTTCAGGCAGTTGGTGCAGACCTCAAGACACGAATCACATTCCCAACTTAGAAATCCATCTGAAGATAAACACGTATATATATATGTATTCATGTTCAAGCTTTTCTCAGTTTATAAATTACCTGCGATTGGAACGTGTTAAGGAGGGCAGATGTCTGTGCTATAACTGATCCAAGGATATTTTACAAGAGGAGAGTGGCAAACCAGGATTAGGAAGTATGAACAGCAAACAAAAACTGAATAAAAGACTCAGGAACAGTGAAGTAGTGTAGGGTCTACTCAATATACCCCGATTTAACCTTAAAAGGGGCCAAACTGGGGCTTGTAGCTGAACTGCAGAGAAATCCCCAATTTGGCTGTTCAATATGGTCGATGTCAGACCAAAATTGGCAGTTAGTGCTGATTTTGGGATACATTTCGACCACATTTAGTTCAGGGAACTTGGCCAACAAAATTCCAATATACCATGAAACTGCCCCAAATTTGGCTAAAACACATGCATTTTTGGCAATGTAAAGTAAAAAAAAGTTTATTATCAATTTTATATATTATAAGAATATATATAACATTACGATAATGAAATGTACATTTAAATATTTTTTTACTTTAAATTTACTTAATTTTATTTATTTCTAAGTATACATATTGATACATTCCATGTTTCACTTTATTTTTACTTAACTTTTTTTTTTTTTTAAATTGGCCCATTTAAGGAGTACTGCAATAACTGAAGTTGACTTTGACTTCTATGGGAGGACTTCAGCTATTTCCTTAATAGTCAAGGCCGTCCCAAAATGGCCACAAAATATGGGGAGGACCCATGCGCGTTACACACATAGGCAGTGAAAGCTGATCACTGCTTATGTGTGTTAAAGTGTTGCAATGATGCCTCTATCGAGGCATCATGCAACACATTCTGTGCCCCCCTGGGCACCGCGATCACCCGGTGATCGCAGGTGTGTGCTGTATCGGAGGAGCATGCTCCTCCAATACAGCGTGCCCAGAGGAGAGCGAAAAAAAAAATCTCTTCCGTCGCTCTGAAACCGCTACTTTACTGCCCCTACAGGCAGTTAAGTATATTACAGTTAAAAATAGAAAATTAATTAAATAAAATAAATAAATAAATAAATAAATGGAAAAAGCTAACCCTTGATCTACTGAACCTAGATCTAGGGTTAGGGTCATAAATAAGTTCATAATTAGGGTTAAAGGGGGGTTCGGATGATTACAAGGGTTAAATTAAGGGGTGGGGGTCGTAAAGAGTAAATTTAGAGTTGGGGTAAATTTAGGGTTCGGGTTAAAAAATCACTGTAGAAGAAAATGGTTAGAAAACCAAAAAACCACTAATATTGTTTATTGCCCTATTAAGTGAAATAAAACATAGACAAACAAGGAAACATTGATATTACTAAACTCAGGACAAATAGTAGAAATATATAGACGGGGTCTTTTTTACCATTTGTAATTGTGTAAAAAAAAAAAATCAGGTCAAAGTTAGAAAAAGTGTTTTTTATGGCATATTTTCATCATATTTTATATTTTTTTTAATAGTAAATGATATCATATGATGAAAATAATAGTATAAAATGAAAGAAAAAAAATAAATCTAAAACTTGCCTCGTTCCTGCTCTGTCCCCCGGTGCTCTGAAGCTGCGTGGCTGCGAGGGAAGCGTTGTGAGCTCCCCTCCAGCCGCGCGGTCAATAAAGTGTGTTTTTTTTAAACAAACTTTATTGTTCTGCGCGGCTGGAGGGGAGCTCACAACGCTTCCCTCACAGCCACGCAGCTTCAGAGCACCGGGGGACAGAGCAGGAACGAGGTAAGTACTGGGGTCTGGGGAAGGGGGGGGAGGAGGGTGGCATAACGAGCATGCTAAGGGGCAATATGCTTGCATATTGGGGGCAATATCATGGCATATTAAATGGCATATTGGGGGCAATATCATGGCATTTTGGGGGCAATATCCTGGCATATTAAATGGCATATTGGGGGCTATATCCTGGCATATTAAAATGGCATATTGGGGGCAATATCCTGCATATTAAATGGCATATTGGGGGCAATATCCTGGCATATTAAAATGGCATATTGGGGGCAATATCCTGGCATATTAAAATGGCATATTGGGGGCAATATCTGGCATATTAAAATGGCATATTGGGGGCAATATCCTGCATATTAAATGGCATATTGCGGGCAATATCCTGCATATTAAATGGCATATTGGGGGCAATATCCTGGCATATTAAAATGGCATATTGGGGGCAATATCCTGCATATTAAATGGCATATTGGGGGCAATATCCTGGCATATTAAAATGGCATATTGGGGGCAATATCCTGGCATATTAAAATGGCATATTGGGGGCAATATCCTGCATATTAAATGGCATATTGGGGGCAATATCCTTCATATTAAATGGCATATTGGGGGCAATATCCTGGCATATTAAAATGGCATATTGGGCTTCAAAGTTCTTTATTTGAAATGTAAGTTTTTTTTCCTGAAATTTCCTTCTTAAAATGAGGTGCGTGTTATACGCCGGCGCGTGTTATACGCCGATAAATACAGTAATTTGTGTGGGTGTACTGAACACAAAGAAAGAAATTCACAGTTCAGTAAACATTTGATAAAAATAATGGAATTCTGGTCTTCAAGGCACATCAAATGCAGCATAGCACTCGGTCACTAAGGGGTTAAACCTCCAGAAAATCAGGGGAATCCCAGCGAATCACATTCTTAATTTATTTGAAGTTAGTAATCATTTGACGCAAGCAACTGTATTAGCAATTTCCACAAAGCTATTAATAAGGGGAAATAAATGTTAGTGTGTTAATATGATAAATATCACATACCTATAGAAAAGTAGTTGAGGAATAGAATTTGGTATGGAGAAAAATGTTAGTTATACAATCAGAAGGCACATCAAAGTAAAAAGAATTAACTGATTTAGGGTAGTATAAAGGAAATATGGGTAGTGGACTCTATTCAATTCTCTGACTTAATTGTGTGTTAAATCCATTTATAAGTGATAATTCAGAACACACAGAATAAACCTGAATAGAGCCCAATGTTCACAAAAACAGAGACACTTTGACTCTGCTTGAGTGCCTCTTAGCATGAAACGTGTGACATGATGTCATGTTTAAAAACTGATTAGGCACATTAGGCCTGCCTCTCTGCTCTCTGAGATTAGTCCAGTTTGGCAATTTTCATTTAGTCCCTCAGTCTCTCTTATTAGTCATTCTCTAGCTCCAAATAGTGAAATTGAAAAAAGCAAAGCTGCAACATAATGTTGTGGAACTGCACTAGCAATCATCTGATCTTTGAACTCCTCTTTCTGGGATGTGAAGGTGTGTCATGTGCTGACTCTTACTATTTCAAGACCACAGCAACTGATATGTTCACTGTCCTTAGTGATAAAGTGTTTTGTGTGGGCCAAGGCCTATATAAAGGGAAAATTCTCACTACACATTAAATCATTATGATGTCTCACCCTTAGCATCGCACCATTATTGTTTTGTTCAGAATAGAGAAATTGCATCTTTTTAAGCACATTTTAAAAATATACTGTTTATAGATAGGACAGATATAAAAAGACAGTGGGCATTATATTTGCTCCTTAATCATAACCCCATTAAAACAGTCTACCAATCACAGATGGTGGTAAGGTATAGTTATGAGATAATAAAAAAATGTTTTTGAAAAATCTTTCTTGTATTTCCTTCCTCTGTCCCCTTTCATTCCAGTTCTCCTGCCCTTTTTTTATTGACCCCAACTAATTTTCCACAGCACCATATTGCAGCACACACATTGTTGTACCCAGATTGCACCCACAGGACTTGCCCCAGCACCCACAGGCAGATTCAGGGGTAGGTAGCAACATTGCTGGTGGACATTTGCTGGGGGTCTGTGGTGGACAATTGTAAACTGTTCTATGGACCTTCACAATTGCCAACGATACTGGGATCTTTTTTATAACCACTTTGCATTTCCCTGCCCAGATTGCACTCACAGAACTTGCCCCAGCACCCAAATCGCACACACAGGCCACATCATGATTAAACCACAAGATTTTGAAGTGCACCCATATTGCAGCCACAGATTTTGCCACAGCACCCTATTACCCATTAACCAGAGAATCCATGACCTGGACTTCCCTGGTGTCTAGTGGCAGGCAGCTTGATGTTGTGTGTTGCCCAGACGCACAAACATCCTCTCAGGCTGCCTCTATCTGCGTGTCTCGGCTGTGAGGTCACATGACCCCGACACTGACATTTGCAGACTAACAGGGGAGCACAATGAAGTCAGCGAGGATGTCTGTGTGCTTGGGATCATGCATGGGACACATGCATAAAACTGCCCAGTGTAGTGAAAAATGAAATCTGCGATTAAACGGGGTTGATTACTTTAGCAATCTTAAAACAGATATTACATTATTTTAAAATTTCTCCCTAAATCAAATGAACATTTCTTAATTTATTGTTAATTTATTTGCATTTTCAGTTGGAAATGTCCAGGAGACAACTGAATGTTCTCTCCAAGATAATCTGAGTATCCAAGTCTGAACTGTAAGATATTTTTGATTCTTTGCTTCCCATTCAAGCACTGGTGAAATGACCTCAAATAGACATGTAATGTTGAGTAAAAGTTAATATCTTCATATGCATGTTGTTTTCCTTCTTTATTTTTTTATTTTAGTTGTTTTCTTACGAAACCAGGCTGATTTCCCATGTTCTGCTCCACCACAGAGACATACTAACAGGCAAGGAAGTCTGCAATTGCTTTTAAAAAGTTTTCCATTTAGAGAATGCCAACTGTGATAGCACCATCGCTATTGGTACATATGCCAAATAAGGTTAAAGAAACAAGAGTGTGTGGTGTCATTATTTTAATGTACCATAAGGGCAGGTTAGGCCACTCATAAAATCTTTGTATAATGTAAACACACCAGAACCTACACAAAAAATACCTGGGGGGGATACCATAACCTTGCGGCAGTGGGATCCCTAAGGCTGGGAGTAAACCCATGCAAAAACCCGTTCTTGAATTAAGAAAACCTTTCTTATATGATCATCCGAGTTCTAAATAACAATAAATAATAAGGACTTGCACGAACTGCATACAGACATTAAAAAAGCTGAACAAGTACAAATGTTCAAACTAGTTTACCTTGGATTACTCTGTTTCCCAGTGGGTGTTGCTGAAATTCCTCGAAGTCTCTGGAGTGATCACATTTACCATATTGAAAGGCAGCATGCCTTTCAAATACTGTGCTGTCCTGCTACTGGCAAAAACTTTTGGAAGTGATTAGTGATTGCTCTTGGGGAAATTGCTGCCCTGCAGTCACCAACATTCAGGTGAAAAAAAACCAAAAAGAAAAATGCTTTTTTTAAAAGTTATTCTTAGCCTTATGGGTTAGGTTTAGGTTTCCAATGTCACTATAGATAAGAGAAAATGGTTAGTAAAAAGCAGTGTGTTACTTTGAGTTATTGTTCTATAATTAACTATTGTAGAGGTGTAAAATATTTTTCAAGTAAATGTTATAAAAAGTGATTCTTTTTTCAATTTTACATCATATATATATTTTTTATAGTAAATTATATGATCTGATCAAAACAATGGTATCTAAAGAAAGCTCCTCTGATCTCAATAAAAAAAAAAATGTAATTTGTGTGGGTACAGTAAATGAGAAAGAGTAACATTACAGCTAAACACAAATACCAAACAGCCAAGTGTAACACATGGCCAAAAATCTTTATCACCAAGGGGTTAAACACACATGCAAACAGATATCTTTTTCTCTTTGCATGCAAAATTTCCTTTTTTTTTTTTTTTAAATAAATTTTGAGTATCAATACTAAGGCCTTTATTTGTAAAAGATGGAATTGCAGGGAATTGTCATAAGAATTGCAGAATTAAGGCCAAAATAGCAGAGTTTGAAGTATAGCTGAACTGGAAGAATGTTTCCAACTTTGGACTTAAGTTTACTACTGCCTTGTTAATTCCCTGAAATTCCCTCTTCCATGAATAAAGCCATCTGTCATTTCATCTGCATATCAATTTTTAGTTAATTCACGAGTGCCGCTTGAATGCATGTATTTTCCATAAGTGTCACTGAATAAAATGTCAGTGTGGTGACCCTATGTGTGACCTCTATATATATATATTTCTTATTACAAATATGGGCTCTATTTACTAAATACTCAGCTATTACTTTTGGATGGATTTTTTCAACCACAATTCACAGACCCCAATAATTTACTCTCTACCCATACATGGGCAATATTGTAGTCTATTAAACATTAGAAACATTATATTTTGTGTGGCAGGATGCTCCAATTATTATGTACATGGGCTACTTTCCAGAACAATGTATTGTAATTTCAGGTTAGCCGATACATTGAGGAAGATACACAGATATTGAAAGCAATGACTTGAAATGCAACGAGTGATACTGATACAGAAGGTGAGCTGAATCGGAAGCAATTCACATCCCACCAGCAGCAGAAGGCTTAAGTAGTGTTAAGAAAGTCTAAAGCAGGGGAAAACAAAACACATGTTGTGCCAAGTTATACCAACACATCCTGCTGTTTGTGTGGCACTGATACAGCAATTTCAAATGAGAGTGGGGCTTCTGTCTGCAAACCGGCAGGATAATGAATGGTTAGAAGTAGATTACAGAGTTAATGCAGTGCCGAGGGGCTGTGCTGATATCAGTTAACCATGAAAGCAAAGCTTGAACAGTTTAACAACTGCACTAATACTATGCTAGGTATTTAATCTCCTTATAATGATTGCTGTATTTGGTTCCGTCATCCAGCTGTCACATGGAATACGCTAAACAAGACTAGTGAGAGGTTAACATGATCATATTTGCAATTAAAGGGGCTAAGCAGGGGGATATAATTTGATATGTGTGGTTTACAATGTGACATCAATAAATAAATATATAGTAAAGCTTAAAAAATAGGTGTGAGACCTTTTTAACTCTATACTCATCAATACTTGGAGAAATAACTTTTCTGTAAAAATGATTGTCCTCCCCTCCATTATCATTTCTTTCTTGCTTATTGATTTAACAATTAGATATTGTTAGATATTACCTCTATCCCTTATTTTACTCTAAATGGAATCATGGGAAGGAGTACCCAGTTAGGAAATATGTATACCCTTTATCTATCCTGAAACCTTGGAGGAATGTCACGAGTCAACCTGCATGCAGGCTCATCCAGGCTGTATCTAGTAAATTCAGTATCCTTTTTTGCTTTGTTTGCTGGTTTAGGTTTTATGCTGGATCCTATTCCTGTATGTTTTCTTGTATTCTGTATGTCTTCCCTAGTTTAGCCACAGTTTTGCACCTGCCCAGAGTGGCACCTGCCCAGTTTGGTTACAGAGTGGCCCAAATTTAGCTATTGTCTGGCACCTGCCCAAGCCTAGCCACAGAATGGCACCTGCCCCAGTCATTTAGCTTCAGTTATTATATTTAGTTATATAGGCAGGGATAGTGCTGGGATTTGCCATTGTGGGGAGCCTTGACACTGCTTGTCATCTCATGTTTGTTTTGGTGCTATGGAATCCTTGTCATTGATTATCTCGGAGTTCTCCTGTATTCATGCTTTTGTCTTTGTTATTTTGCTTTATCCCTGCCTTGTCTTTGTTTTTTGTTTGTATTCAGTTTTGTTTCTGCCTCAGTTTACCTTTTGCCAATTTCCTCTATTTGTATGCTCTACTCTGCTCGGTTTATTTTTACCTCAGGCTGCAGCATCCTGTTGTTCTGTGAGAGGTATGCTCCAGGATGTATGTAGGGAATATACAGTTTTCAATCCAAGCCTTGGTCATACTGGATGCAGCAGCTGCTATCACAGGGCCCTGGAATGTGGATACACCAACCTGAGGCCTCAAGCTTTTGTGGGAATGCATTTACCCTGCACCAGGCCCTGTGTCTCCATTTCCTGCAAAGTAACTCCTGAACTCGGGTGCTCAGGGTCCCATGCTACCTGAGCCCTGTCAGTGACAAGGAAATTGAACTTTTCTCTAAACCCCCTTTGATTGTGGGCTACGGGCAAATGCCAACATCGCCCATTGGACAACAGAGTTCTTCTGAGGTGTGGTTTCCGTATTTATAAGCATTTATACCCAAAAAGTTGAATAGTATTGAAAGAATATAAAAAGAGAAACGTAATCTCATGTTTTGATCTTGAAGCAAAATAAATAACATAAAGTCAACAGAAGGGTATTAAAAGGGTGTGTAAAAAAACCATTTTCAATCCATGAATTCTAAGTATAATAAGTATGTTATTATTGGCATGTGTCATCGTTACAAAAACGGAAAATTAATATGATGCCTTAAACTAAGCATGACGGAATTTGACGATATATTGGATACAATAGATAGCATGTACTAAATCAGTGTATCTGCATAAACACAATAATTGGGGGAAAAGAGCCTTTACCACCTCAATGGGCTGGCCTTCTGTCAATTGCTGTAGGCTAGACTTAATCTGACCAACAAACATGGGTAAGGAGTGGAATGCTTTGTGATTAAATAATGTTTATACAAGGATTTGATGTAGTAGGAATTTATATATAATAGGTATATTCTGTTTATGATATGTGTCATTGACGTCTAACTGGCACTCTGCAGGTTAGATGCGGCCCTTCTGTTGTGTTTGTGCAGACCCCTCTCCTGGTTAAAGCCTATTTGATCTGTTTTATTACCTAATAAAGTTAATGATGTTGGCCCCCAAAATCTTCTGCATGTTATGAAGCTGTCCACATTAAAAAGGTATGACAACACTGGTCTATGTCATGATAAAAGTTTTCAGAATCTGAAGGATTGTATCAGTGGAGTGCAGAAGGGAAGATATTTGTTGGCATACAAGGAACAATATGTATGCTAACATCAAGAGTCGGTGCAAGGATTTTTTTTATCAACTTAGGCGAAGAAGGAATTTGCCGCCCGCTCCACGTAATGTTACAATTTCAGTTAGTGGTATATAGCAGGGCCGCATCAGGAGGGGACGGGTTATACATTTGGGGAATAGTGACCATAATATGTTTTTATTTGAGATTAATGCAAAAAAGCTAATTGGTAACTACGCCACCAAAACACTTCATTTTAGAAGGGCTAACTTTGATGGACTAAGGGCATCGATTGAACATTTAGACTGTGAAAGATTGTTTTCTGGACTAAACACAGAAGACAAGTGGAATTCATTTAAACACACATTACAAAAGTACACATCCCAATATATACCTTTGGGAAACAAATGCAAAAGACACAAATCAAAACCAATGTGGCTTACCGGTAACGTAAAACTTGTATCTCCTATACAAAACAAGAAAATGGCATTCAAACATTATAAAAACATGGGATCAGCATTATCATTTATAGAGTACAAAGAGGCCTACAAAGCCTGCAAAAAGGCAATTAAAATGGCTAAATTGGAAAATGAGAAAAGGGTTGCCAAGGAGAGTAAAACTAACCACAAAATGTTTTATAAATATATAAATGGAAAAAAGTTATCCCAAAAGGGAAATTTGGTAAGTGAGGACAGAGAGAAAGCAGACATTTTAAATACTTTTTTTTCTTCTGTTTATACTAAGGAAGAGCAGATGGAAGAGCCACTGCTGCAGGAAGTTATGGGACATTCGCCGCAAACATGGGATTGGCTGACACAGGAAAAAGTGCTTAAGCAATTAAACTCTGTTAAGATAGACAAGGCCGCAGGGCCAGATGGTATACACCCAAGGGTACTTATAGAGTTAAGCATAATTCTAGCCAGACCACTATTTATGATCTTTAGGGATTCTTTCAGTTCAGGTACAGTGCCAACAGACTGGCGAAAGGCGGATGTCATTCCAATATTTAAAAAGGGATCGAAATCTCTGCCAGGTAATTATAGGCCAGTGAGTTTGACATCTGTAGTGGGGAAACTATTTGAAGGATTGCTAAAGGTATACACTCAAGAATACATCTTGAACCAGAATATAAATAGTAAAAGTCAACAGGGTTTTGTGAAAGTCAGGTCTTGTCAAACAAACTTAATAACATTCTATGAAGAAGTCAGTAAAAATATAGATCTAGGTGTGGCAGTTGATGTGATCTATTTGGATTTTGCGAAAGCATTTGATACAGTTCAACACAAAAGGTTACTCTACAAATTGAGAGAAATAGGTTTGGGGGCAAATGTATGTATTTGGATTGAAAATTGGCTAAAAGATAGAACACAAAGGGTTGTTGTAAATGGAAAATCCTCAAATTGGACAAGTGTATTGAGCGGAGTACCTCAGGGGTCTGTTTTGGGCCCTCTTCTTTTTTAATTTGTTTATTAATGATCTGCCACATTGTGCTGAGAGCCATGTCTCCGTGTTTGCGGACGACACTAAATTAGGTAAGGCAATAAAGACTAATCTTGATGTTTTTTCTTTGCAGGAAGATTTGGACAGAGTGGGGGATTGGGAACTAAAGTGGCAAATGAGGTTCAATATAGACAAATGTAAAGTTATGCATTATGGGAAAAATAATAACAAAGCAACATATACTTTAAATGTTTTTTCCCTGGGAAAAACTACTAATGAAAAGGATTTAGGAATAATTGTAGATAACAAACTTGGCAACAGTGCCCAATGCCAGTCAGCAGCTGCAAGGGCCAATAAGATATTGGCATGTATAAAACGAGGTATAGATTCACAGGAGGAGGATATCATCTTGCCTCTTTACAAATCAATGGTAAGACCTCACCTTGAATATGCAGTACAGTTCTGGGCACCAGTCCTTAAAAAGGATATTAAGGAACTAGAAAAAGCGCAAAGGTGAGCTACAAAATTAATAAGGGGATTGGAGGATCTTAGTTATGAAGAGAGACTTAAAAAATTGCATTTATATACGTTAGAAAAGAGGCATCTCAGAGGGGATATGATAACATTATATAAATTTGTGCAGGGCAAATATAAAGAGCTCTCCAGTGACCTGTTCATTAACAGAAAGGTACAAAGAACAAGAGGTCTGGAAGAGCAAAGATTTCATAGACAGCAAAGGAAGGGATTCTTTACGGTTAGGACAATAAAGTTATGGAACTCCCTGCCAAGAGAGGTAGTGCTATCAACCACAATAGATCCATTTAAAAATGGTTTGAATGTTTTTTTAGGAAAGCAGAACATACAGGGCTATTAATAATAGAATATGCATTAATAAAAGAGCTTATTGATCCAAGGAGAAATCTGATTGCCTCTTGGAGTCAAGAAGGAATTTTTTCCCCCAGGAGGCAAAATTCGACATAGCTTCCTTAGGGTTTTTTGCCTTCTTTTGGATCAAAAGCTGTAATGATAGGTAGAAGGGTTGAACTTGATGGACTTGTGTCTTTTTTCAACCTAAATTACTATGTTACTATGTTACTATGTTACTTTACACGGCCCCTTAAAAAAAAAAGTTAAAAAAAATAGTGCAGTCAAATGGGGCAGCTGCCCAGGGCCCACTAATTCCTGGAGGTCCAAGGCAGCTGCCCCGTGGGGCCCCCTCTGCCTGTGTGAGTGTCTCACATGGAGAAAGTCACGATCGGTTAGAAGCTGGCCAGGGACAGGAGCTCTCTCCCTGATCCCTCCTCCTAGAGGTGCGGCTAGCAGAGTGTGATGGATGCAAGCTCCGCCCCATCGCGCTCTGAGATTGCCGGATGTCCAGTGACATCCGGCAGAATAAATGCATGGCGGTGTTGTGCCTATGCAGACACCGCCGGAAACGTCCTCCCTGCAAATTAAACTAACTAAGCAGGGAGGAGGACCAATAGTATAACTTTTTTTTAAATTTTTTATAAAAGTGTAGGTGTAAGTGTGTGTAAGTGTAAGTGTGTGTTTAAATGTGTGTGGGTGTGTCAATGTGTGTGTTACTGTCTGTAAGTGTGACTGTGTGTCTAAGTATGTAAGGGTGTCTGTAAGTGTGTATTTCTGTATGTGTACCTTTGTGTGTATTTCTGTGTGTGCGACAGTGTGTATAAGGGTGTCTCTGTAAGTGTATGTATGTATGTGTGTAAGTATGACTGTGTGGCTGTGTATGTGTGTAGGCAGGGCCGTTTTAACCGATGTGCAAAGTGGGCACTTCCCAGGGCCCACAGGTTAAAGGGGCCGCCACTGGCCATAACATGCTCCTGCTGGCCGCATGACTGTCACAGAGGGCAGTAGTCTGCATCCAGCCGGCAGCAATTTCCAGCCTCGTGCACTCAGTGTTCATGGAGGGAACACTATGCGGAGGAGAAGCGAGAGAGCAGCAGCAAGATGAGTACCCCGGAATGGGGAGAGGGGCTAGTGCTTTTATTTGAAAAACCATGTTAATGGACAAACTAACAGGCATATTAATGGGCAAACTGACACTGGCATATTAATGGGCAAACTAACTGTGGCAGGTTAAAGGGGAATTTGACTGTGGCCTATTAATGGGCAAACTAACAGTGGCATATTAATGGGCAAACTAACAGTGGCATATTAATGGGCAAATACAAGGGGTTATAAGGAGGGAGAGACAGACATGGGGTAAACAGACAGATATACATGAGGGTATGAGTTGAGAGAGAGAGATATACATGAGGGTATGAGTGGAGAGAGACACGTGAGTGACTGACACGGTATAATATTATTTATCATTCCTTGTGTACTTCTTTTCCTGCAATGCTCAGCCAGACTAATGGGAAACTTTGGCTGGTTGGGCATCATGGGAACGGTAGTTCAAACTCTGCTAGCCAGCAACTCTCCCATGTTGCTGGCTGAGCATCATAGACATAAATAAAACTACTACACAGTATTATGGCCAAATAAATATCTTGATTTAAAATAAAAGTTTGTGTTGGTCCTTCACTTAAAAATCAAGTTTGTGCTCTCCCCCTGCCCCCAGTAATTAAAAATCAGCATGTCTGTAACAGACATGTGTGAAGGGGAGGGGTTTATACTATAGCCATGCCCACTTGGGGCGCCAAAAAACCCCCTGCACCCAGGCGTCCGTGACTGGCTTGAAGCCGGCAGTCTGCATCCAGCGGACAATCAGCTGGATGCAGAACAGCTGTAATCACTGCATAGTTAGCTAGCTAAATAATTATCCTTTAAGACATTGACAAGGCATATCCTAGCTCCCATTAGAATATAGTTAGGCAGGTCCTGCCTGAATAAACTATCCTGATTAAATATATATAAAAAACATATGCCACATACCGGAGCCCATAAAATATGCCACATACAGGAGTCCATTAAATATACAACATACAGGAATGAGCCTTTTAAAATCATACAACAAATCTGCCCACTAGACATGCCAGTCTGCCCCTCAGGCTTGACAGCCTGTCCCCAGAACTGCAAAACTGCCACCAGACTGGCCAATCCGTCCCTCAGACTTGCCAAGAGGACTTACCCCAAGACACTGATTGCACTTACAGGACTTACCACAGCACGCTGAAAATGTATCTTTCTCTGCCCCATGCCTTTGTCTGTCCCCCTGATACTTCCTATTTCTTGTCCACAATGCCCCCATTACTTTTCTGTGTTTCCTCATGTCTTTCTGTCCCCCATGTTTTTCTCTGGCTCTTGCTCCCCATTTTTACTCTATCCCGTAAATGTCCTTCCCTCTTCTACCCATATTTTTCTATGTCCCCCTATGCTCCCCATGTCGTTCTCTATCCTCAGTGGGGGTGCTACCATCTAAGCAAATAAAGAGGCCATTATGGTCCCAAGTTGCTTGTGGGACCCAGCCAGACTTACGTGGAAGAACTGCCACCTTGAAGACACAGCACTAGCCTCCTGCCCACTGTGAGAAGCCGATATTTGTTTCTATGTTTGATTTGTAAATTCACTGCCCATTTGCCCCTTATACACCCAAAGCCAGAACCTCCTCAGTCTTTCCTGCTCAAAGCCACTAAAGAGCATAGGGTAATCTGTCACAAGGACCCAAAATGCTGAACTGTATGTTGTCTTCCGGGTGCTCGGGTTCAGCATGTTGCGGACCGGTTAGACAGATTTTTGGGAGGGGCTGGGGATGATCCAGCGGTCTTAGTACACATTGGTACTAATGACAAAGTTAATGGTAGGTGGGGGGTCCTTAACCTCTTAGTGACAAGACATTTTAACCTTGACTTTCCCTTGGTGACAATGGCTGTTTTGACATTTCTGGGGTGTTTAGCTGTAATTTTCTTCTTTCTCACATACAAATTATATGTTGATTTTATTGTCATAAGAAGGGCTTTCATTAGATACCATTATGTTCATCATATCTTATAATTTACTACAAAAAAATCATAAAATATGATGGCAAATTTAAAACCCCCCACTTTTTCTAACTTTGAGCTAAAATATAATTTACACAAATACAATCATTTAAAAAGACGCTGTCTAAATAGTTTCTAAATGTTGTCCTAAGTTCAGAAATGTGCACGTTTCCATATTTTTCTGTATTTTTTTGCATGTTATGGGGCAAAAACCAAAAATAGTGTTTTTTGTCTTTTTCCCATATTGACCTTTTGACCCCAACCCAACCCTAAATTTAACCCTAACACTAAATTTAACCCCAACTCTAACCCTTATGCTATCCCTTTATATATTTTTATGTATTTTAACCCTATCCCTTATGCAAAAAATTATTTAAATTTAACCCTATAGGCTAATCTAACTATATAACCAGTTTTAAGCTAATTAAATCTTTTTTTAAATTTTTTTTAACATTGCTATGCTGGTTGCTGCCTCTAGGGGCAGTCAAGCGCCTGACACGTCCATTGTCGCGAAGGGGTTAAATATGATTTTAGGGAACAAGGAAATAAGCTGAAGGAAAGGACCTCCAAGGTAATATTCTCTGAAATATTACCAGTACCACATGCTACATCAGTGTGACAGCGGGAGCTTAGGGAGATTAATGCGTGGCTGCGAAGGTGGTGTAAGCAAGAGGGATTTGGGTTCTTGGAGCACTGGGCAGACTTTGCAGTTGGCTACAGGACGGGATGGACTGCACCTCAATGATGGGGAGGCTGCAGTACTTGGGGAGAGGATGGCTAGAGGGTTGGATGAAGTTTTAAACTAGACACTGAGGGGGAGGGTCAGGATCAAAATTAAACAATGAAAGCTAGTGTAGATTGGAAGGTGAGTCTAGCTATGGGAAATGAGGAAGAAAGCAGTGGTGGGGTTAGCATAGATTATAGGGAGGTTCATACAATTGAACCTGCGGGAATTAAGTGTTTGTCAACTAGACAGAAAATGGGTAGTAATCATAAATGTATTTTAGCAAATGCAGAAGTTTGACAAACAAAATGGGTGAGCTGGAGATACTAGTAAGTGCTGAACAATATGATTTATTCGGTATCACAGAAACGTGGTGGGATGAGACCCACGACTGGTCAGTTAATTTACAAGGCTACTCACATTTTAGAAAGGACAGAGTAAATAGAAAAGGGGAGGAATTTGTCTATATGTAAATCCTAAATTAAAGCGCATTATAAAAGAAGGTGTGCATGATGTAACTGGAACTGATGTGGAGACACTGTGGGTGGAGATTAGCATAGACACTAAAAAGAATCGCACATTACTTGTAGGTGTATGCTACAAACCACCAAATATAAGCATTGATGGAGAAGATCAGCTTTTATTACAAATTGAAAAGGCTGCAAATCTAAATTAAGTTTTAATTATGGGAGATTTTAAGTACCCAGATATATATTGGAATTGTGGCACAACTAGGTCCGCTAAGGGCAGCAAGTTAAATAACAAATTTATGGCACAATTAGTAGACACCCCAACTAGAATGGATGCCTGTCTGGATTTGGTAATAACAAACAATGAGAAGTTTATCTCAAACATACAAGTAAGAGAACATTTGGGGAGTAGTGACATGGTTTCGTTTGAGAGTAATGCAAAAAAGCAAATTGTTAACTACGTCACCTGAACACCTAATTTTAGAAGGGCCAACTTTAATGGACTAAGAGCATAGATTGAACATTTAAACTGGGAAAGATTATTTTCTGGCCTAAACACAGAAGACAAGTGGAATTCCTTTAAGCACACATTACAAAAGTACACATCTCAATATATACCTTTGGGAAACAAATTCAAAAGACACAAATCAAAACTAATGTGGCTTACAGGTAATGTGAAACAGGAAATACAAAACAAGAAAATGGCATTCAAACATTATAAAAGCAAGGGATCAGCATTATCATTTATAGAGTACAAATATGCCATCAAAGCCGTCAAAAAGGCAATTAAAATGTCTAAACTGGAAAACGAGAAAAGGATTGCTAAGGAGAGTAAAACTTACCCAATTTTTTTTTTATATATACAAAAAAAAGCTAACTATGCATATAAATGGAAAAAAACTAAAGAGGGAAAATGCTGGGAGCTTGTGATTCCAAATGGGAAATTTGGTTAGTGAGGAGAGAGAGAAAGCAGACATTTTAAGTACTTTTTTTTCTTCTGGTTATACTAAGGAACAACTGATGGATGAGCCCCTGCTACCGGAAGTTACAGGAAAGTCAACGCAAACATTGGATTGGCTGACGCAGGAATAAATGCTTAAGCAATTAAATTCTGTTAAGATAGACAAGGCCCCAGGGCCAGATGGTATCCACCCAAGGGTCCTTAGAGAGTTAAACATAATTCTGGCTAGATCACTATTTATGATCTTTAGGGATTCTTTCAGTTCAGGTATAGTGCCAACAGACTGGCGAATGCAGATGTCATTCCAATATTTAAGAAGGGATCAAGATCTCTGCCAGGTAATTAAAGGCCAGTGAGCTTGACATCTGTAGTGGGGAAATTATTTGAAGCATTGCTGAAGGTATACACTCAAGAATACATCTTGAATCAGAATATAATTAGTAAAAGTGAGCATGGTTTTGTGAAAGACAGGTCTTGTCAAACAAACTTAATAACATTCTATGAAGAAGTAAGTACAAATATAGATCTAGGTGTGGCAGTTAATGTGATCTATTTGGACTTTGCTAAAGCATTTGATACAGTTCCACACAAAAGGTTACTCTACAAATTGAGAGAAATAGGTTTGGGGGGAAATGTATGTATTTGGATTGAAAATTGGCAGAGGGTTGTAGTAAATGGAAAATCCTCAAATTTGGCAAGGGTATTGAGGTGAGTACCTCCGGGGTCTGTTTTAGGCTGTCTTCTTTTTAATTTGTTTATTAATGATCTACCACCTTGTGCTGAGAGCCATGTCTCAGTGTTTGCTGCTGACACTAAATTATGTAAGGTAATACAGACTAATCTTGATGTTTGTTCTTTACAGAAAGATTTAGACAGAGTGGGGGAATGGGCAATTAAGTGGCAAATGAGGTTCAATATAGACAAATGTAAAGTTATGCATTATGGGAAAAATAACTACAAAGCAATATATACTTTAAGGGAATAATTGTAGATAACAGACTTGGCAACAGTGCTCAATGCCAGTCAGCAGCTGCACGGGCTAATAAGATATTGGCATGCATAAAACAAGGTGTAGATTCACGGGAGGAGGATATCATCTTGCCTCTTTACAAATCAATGGCAAGACCTCACCTTAAATAGGCAGTACAATTCTGGGCACCAGTCCTTAAAAAGAATATTAAGGAACTAGAAAAAGTGCAAAGGAGAGCTACAAAATAATAAGGGGATTGAAAGATATTAGTTATGAAGAGAGACTTAAAAAATTGCATTTATGTACGTTAGAAAAAAGTCGTCTCAGAGGGGATATGATAACTTTATATAAATATGTATAGAGCCAATATAGAGAGCTCTCCAGTGACCTCTTCATTAACAGAAATGTACAAAGAACAAGAGGTCACCCTCTGAGACTCGAAGTGCAAAGATTTCATGGAAAGCAAAGGAAGGGATTCTTTACGGTAAGGACAATAAAGTTATGAAACTCACTGCCAAGAGAGGTAGTGCTATCAACTACAATAGATGCATTTAAAAATGGTCTGGCTGTTTTTTTTTTTTTTTTAGAAAAGCAGAACATACAGGGCTATTAATAATAGAAAAGGCTTTGGTAATAGAGCTTATTGCTCCAAAGAGAAATTTGGAGTCAAGAAGAAATCCCCCCCCCCCCCCCCAATTTGAAATAGCTTCCTTATGGGTTTTTGCCTTCTTTTAGAATAATAGGTAGAAGGGTTAAACTTGATGGACTTGTGTCTTTTTTCAACCTAAATTACTATGTTACTATGTCACTAAAGCAATATGAAGCACAACCATTCTAATTTCATGAATTTTTTTCAAATCAGATCTATTCAGATTTTTTTTATATGAGTTTTAATATTGTTAATTCATGCCTTTTATATTTTTTAAAATAATTGCTAGGAAATAAAATATACCAATATTGTTACTATTTTATACATTAATTAGGGGAAATACAAATATGTTTTTGGCTGAAATCCTTGGAGTGTTTGAACAAAGAGCTGACAAGTCTTTTGTTATGGCATAAAACAAACTTTGCAAACATGATACTGAATAAAAAAGCAGCACTCCCAATGGGAGAAACATGTTTGTATAGCTACTGATTAATATGTTTGTAAGCAATATGGGCCACAGTTTCTGCATGTCTTCAGGGTACGGCTGGCAGTATACCTGTCATATTATAATAGGCTAATTGTGATTGGATATTCTTTTCTTTTTTTTCTTTTTACAAATCCTTTAATTTGATCTATTTGTTAAAAAATGAGTTGCAGGGGGGCGTGGCTTGCCATCGTGGCGAATGGCTGCTTGAAGACGGAGCTCCGCCATAACCCAGCAAAATAAGCGACCACGAGCATACCAACCATAGAAATGGTCAGGAACAAACGCTCAATTCCTGATCCTAAACCACCTGGGGACAAGTTGCCGTCGGCATCCCCCACCCTGCGAGATTATTTTCGCAATCCGGCGGATTTATCCTCCCAGCCTCTGGAAACAGAAATGGCGCCCTCACCTTCCAGCTCTCTGGACTCGGAATCCCAGCGACCTGAATCGCCTGCAATAGAACAGGCAGGACACACTTATCGCGGTGAGCTTGATCAAATTTTTTCATCAGCTCCATGGAAGGCCGATTTTAGCAACCTACTGACGGAGCTAAAACAGACTGTTGCAGACGCAATGCTAGGCCTCAAGTCAGACCTGACACGGATAGACCACAGAGTAAAGGTACAAGAGGAGGAAGCTATAGCACAATCAAGAAAGGTGGCTAATGTCGCCAATATTGTCTCCCAGCACACACTGTATTTGGCGGACTACCGCAGAAGACTCGAGGATTTGGACAATAGAGGCCGGAGACATAACATCCGAATCCGAGGCCTACCTGAAGCCCCCTCACAGACCACAGAAGACACACCACTGTTGGTCACTGGGCTATTTAACAAAATTCTTGGGCGACCCGAGAACGAACAAATTACTATAGACCGAGCACACAGGGCGCTGAGACCTCCGGGTCCCCCTACAGCTCCTCCACGAGATGTGATCTGCTGTGTGGCGGACTACACCACGAAAGAGCTCATAATGCGGACGGCAAGAAGATCAGGCCCGATAACCTACGAAGGCCACACAATCTCCCTGTACCAAGATCTGTCGGATCTTACTCTCCAGACGCGGAGGGCGTTGAAACCTCTGACTTTGGAACTTCAAAGCAGGAATCTCCAGTACTATTGGGGGCATCACTTTAGCCTTAATGTCCGCACGAATTCAGGAACGATTACGCTAAGATATCACTCGGAAATCCCGGACTTTCTCACAGCGCTACAACTCCAGACCCTGGATATAGAAGATTGGAGTCTCCCGGACATTCGGCGACCCAGAGGAGTACAGCAGAGAGGCATGAGACCGACCCGGCAGAGACAACGGAGATCAGCATCCCGAACAGCAGGAACGAACCGAGCAGGGACTGAAATCCCTCCAGCGATACAGGCGGCAGAGGAATAGCCTCTCCTGCCGGTAGTAAGTACGTTTGAGGATCCCACTGACATTATCCTAAGAGACTCATATGACCCTAACGAACACACTTCACAACAGCATACCTGAATAGCAGAGAGGGTCCAGTTTTTTCCCATTATCATTAGTAGGAAATACCTGTGAACTGTTTTCCTGACACAGGGTGACTGGTGCTGAGAAAGGACCTGCACCTCAAAAAAAAAAAAAAAAAAACAAGCAAACAAACAAAGAGCCCTCAGATATGATGCAGGGAATTTGTGGGGTTATTTTGTGAGCAATGTATGGAGGTTATGTTATCAACAGCCCTACTTAGCTAAAACTATAAAATAGACACCCCAAAGTGCTCTACTCAAAAACAACCAGAAGTCTGCTCTCCTCCACCTGAAATACCCCCGCCCCACCGAGAGCAAGTTGCCAAATAACCGAAATATAAGTAACACAGGTACAACGATGAGAGGGATTATTTTCCCAATACTTCCCACTGACAGACATCACACAGATGGCAGATGAAGGAGGTAGATACCTGTTTGTCAAGGGATGTCTGGCAGGTAAAATTTATACATTTGCCAACTTGTATCTCCCTAATGTCAAACATGTCTAAAACACTTTTTAAACTTCGCTCGTTTCAGGAGGGTATGTTGGTGCTAGGGGGTGACATGAACATTGCCCTAAACCCCAAAGTAGATACATCTGCTGGACATACACACACACACCACCTTACACGACCCGTAATATACTTAAACTTTTGACGGACGAACAATTAGTAGACTGCTGGAGGGCGATGCATCCCACTGACAGAGACTATAGTTTTTATTCAGCTCCACACAATCGTTATTCTAGAATAGACTATATATTTATTACACATTATCACTTACCGTTGTTGCAGCATTCAGAGTATGGTCAAATCACATGGTCTGACCATGCACCACTCGCTGTTACCCTTACCTCTGAACTATCCAGGCCAACACAACGAACGTGGCGCTTGAACGAATCTATTTTAAGTGATCCTAACGCCACCTCAGATATTGAGAAATCACTAACTAATTTTTTCACTGAAAATCTGACACCTGAAATCCCAATGCCCACTATATGGGAAGCACACAAGTGTACGATCCGAGGCCAACTCATTAAAATGTAGGTGGAAAGGAAGAAGGCCCACACAGCCCGAATATCTAGTCTATATGAGCAAATCAAAGAGCTGGAAACGTCACACAAAGAAACCCTTGACAATAAGGAATATGGACAGCTACTCTCCTTGAGGGGGGAGCTGGCCACGATTCTTAATAAACAAGCCCATAGGAATTACATTAAACTTAAATCTATTTACCATGAACATGGTAATAAGCCTGGGAAATATCTGACTAGGGCTTTGAGGAAAAAACGAGTTCATTCATATATCCCCAAGATACGAGGTCCACAGGACAAAATCCAACAGATGCCAATAGACATAGCGAAGGAATTCATATCATACTATACTCGCCTATACAATCAATCCCCGACACATGACAACTCACCGAATAACATGACGCATCAAAACAAAATTCGAGAATACCTCACACAACACATGCCCACTAAACTACCCCCAGAGAGTGCTTCACATTTAGAGCGAAAAATTTCAGACACAGAAATAGCATTAGCAATCAAAAACTCAAAACCTAACAAGGCCCCAGGACCAGATGGACTCCCGTTATCCTACTATAAAAAATTTGCAACAATACTGTCCCCTCACCTTTTGACTGTTTTTAATTCCATATTGGAAGGGACAGAATTTCACCCTCATACTCTGAATGCTACTATAACGGTGATACCTAAAGAAGGCAAAGACACGGAAAGGTGCGGTAACTACCGGCCAATATCCCTCCTAAACGTAGATCTAAAAATATTTGTGAAAATTTTAGCTTCCCGAATAAACACTATCCTCCCAACACTGATCCACCCAGACCAGACGGGCTTTTTCACGGGACGGGAATCCAGGGACAGCACTATAAGAGCAATAAATCTTGTACATATAGCACGCGAAAAGAAAATCAAAACCATTATGATCTCGACAGACGCTGAAAAAGCATTTGACAGACTGGACTGGACTTTTATGACGGAAACCTTGAAACATATAGGATTCGGACCCAACATGTTGTCCTGGGTGACTGCCCTGTATTCCCGTCCCTCAGCAAGGGTGCGAATAAATGGGGCACTGTCAGATTCTTTCTATATCACAAACGGGACGAGGCAGGGATGTCCTCTCTCACCTCTCCTGTTCATACTATCACTTGAGCCGTTTCTAGAGAAAATAAGGAATAATCCAGATATTACTGGCCTACAGATAGGGAAGACCCACCATAAAGTAATGGGATTCGCTGACGATATGTTGTTCGCCCTGACAAACCCAACCATTTCTCTCCCAGTCCTTATGCAAGACTTTGCACACTACGGACAACTATCAAACTTAAAAATTAACTACACAAAATCTGAAATATTGAATGTAAATATACCCCAAGCAGAAGCTCAGAGACTAGCAAAATCATTTCCATTTAATTGGTGCCATAGTAAATTAAAATATTTAGGGATCTGGCTTTCCAATGATGCGTCAACACTGTACCAACATAATTTCCTTCCCCTCCTTGCAACATTACAGAAGGATATTTCTACGTGGTCGTCCCTCCTCGTGTCATGGACGGGCAGAGTAAACACTATTAAAATGAACGCCCTTCCACGTGTTCTATATCTACTCCAGACGATACCCATAAAGATCCCCCGTGCATTTTTTGCATCAATACGCACAATGTTCATAAAATATATCTGGACTTCAAAACCACCTAGATTGGCAGCTGCATTATTACAAAAACCTAAATCGGCTGGTGGACTTGGTCTGCCATGTATACTGACCTATTACTGGGCATGCCATTTGGTTAGAACTCTTGAATGGACCCACCACTCTATACACAAACAATGGGTAGACCTAGAAGCACACTCCACCCACTTCCCTCGTAACCATTCCCTATGGGCCATGCCGCAAACAGCTAGGAGAGTGGTCAAAAATCACCCCCTGGTATCGGCAACAATGGCAGTAGTCCACCGAATATACAGATCCCATCAACTAACGACATACCCCTCGCCTATGACACCACTTCGCAACAACCCTGACTTCCCCCCCGGACAGACGACAGGTGACTTACTTGGAACCTCAGACACAGACACCCCATTACTTAAATCATACGTTGCCTCTGGCACCATCAGACCCTTATCTGATCTTTTACTCGGAGCCCAGATTACACCCACAACCGCACTCCAATATTTACAACTAAAAGGTTTCCTATCCAAATTACCCCAAAAGCATAATCTCATGCGACCTGAAACCCCATATGAAGAGCTACATGGTTTGGAGAGGATGCCATCACATGGAGTCTCTCTGATCTATCAGATGCTAATGGAACCGGGGAATTCCCCCCTACCAACTTTTGTTGGGAAATGGGAGCAAGAGCTTCAGATAATCTTGACAAGACCTCAATGGCACAAAATATTTGCCCTAACGCATAAAACCTCACTTAGCACAAAAACCCAGGAAATGAACTATAAATTTCTCACGAGATGGTACCGCACCCCGGAGAAATTGCATGCAATGTTCCCCGAGGTTCCAGATGTATGTTGGAGATGTGGGGAATCTCCTGGTTCCATACTACACATATGGTGGGAATGCCCAGGAATAACCCCTTACTGGAAGTCAGTGCATGACACCTTACACCGATTCACAGACCATACACCCCCCTTCCAACCGGCATCATGTTTGCTACATCATACATCCTTGCCAACAGCAATATACAAGAAATCTATAATCCCACATTTGCTAAATGAAGCAAAAGCATTGATACCTCTACACTGGGGTGAGACATCATCTCCCTCCTTCCGTGAGTGGGTTGAGAGAGTAGAGGCTGTGCGGGCCCTAGAAGACCTGATTAACCGATCAGAGTCCCAGGCCGAAACGCATAGACTAACATGGTATTATTGGTTGGAATTCTTGGATGAAGTAAGACAGAAACCAGAGAATAGGAAAAACACAGACACACCTAACACACAACCCCGATCCTAGTGAGAAATATAATTTTGGTTCTGGAAAGGTATCGGCCCGACGGGACTAAGGATAGAAGGGAAACAATAGCCAACATAGAAGTCCGACCCTAAATAGATTTTTTGCTATTCTATTGAACGTATTGGAAATTGAAAAATTAATATCTATAGCGATATCTACCCACCTCATATTAATCTCTCCTCTTGAACGAGGAGTTCCCCATTGACAATCCTGAGAGTAAACATATAGATGCCTGGTTAACAAATGTATTTTTAATAAAACTCTATCAAACTGTTTTATAGAGAAGTGAAATATTGTTTTAATGTACCGGCTGCGACCGGATTGAAAAGAGTAAATGTATTTTATTATTTTACCCTCCCCATCCCCTAATTATTTCTTGATTCTATATCCCCTCTCCCCCCACCTCCATTTCTCAATTCTGTATCCCTCTCCCGTTTTATCTTTTTTGAAAAAATGTCTAATAAAAACACTGATTTACAAAAAAAAAAAAAGTGAGTTGCAGGTGAATTGAAGTCAAAATTTAATTCAACCAACTTAAAGGAACACTAAATGTTTTTTTTTTTAACTTGTGCTTCTAATATAGAGTATATATATATAATAAAAATATTATATTATATATATATATCATATATATATATATATATATATATATATATATATATATATATATATATATTATATATATATATATATATAATATAACATTAGCATTCTTGAAGTTACGGATACACGTCAGATTTACTTGGAAGCAAGCGTTAAAAAACTTGAAGGGAGCAAGGGTAAAAAATGTGTGCTTCTTCCAAGTACACCCAACAGAGCTGAAGCAGAGCTGGTCTGGAGAATGGGGCATGCTGACATTGTCAGCCTGCGCACAGGCAGTCAGAGTGGGGGAGGGCCCTGCTGATTGGCATCTGATCTGATTGGGGTCATGTTTCAGGGAGGGTCTCTTTCTGCTAGTGCTGTTACATGGGTTTCAGCAGAGGGGACCCAATTAAAGATGCAACATTTTTAGGGAGATAGTGTTATGCACTGGTGCACACTGAGATTGCATCATTGAGCGTAATTTCTGTGTGTGCTACCTTTATATATCTCCTACAAAATGGTTGTTGGTACAGCTGAGCCATGGCTAGTCTAACTTTTGGTTGAATCATTTTGCCCTTTTTGTAACATCGTTATCGGTGAACGGATATGGAGAGAGGGGAACTTAGATGAAGGAGTAAATTAACTGAGCTGGAAGGATGGAAAGAAGACAAGGAGGGAGGAGCATGTGGGTAGCTGAGATAAAGGAAAATAGAGTATAAAAATCTAAGAAACTAGAATTTATGTGGCAAGCTCTATATGAAAAAGAAAGATTTGAACCTGAGCCTTGGGAGTTATTGGATGCTGACATTGCCACTTAAGGGCAAATGGATATACGTTTGGCCATATTTGTATGGATTTTGGTAATGCCTTTTGCACATAGGTAATTTTTACTTTAATGCCAAAAACACAGAGGTAGTGTATTTGTATCAGTGTTAAAAAGATAGATACACTCATTTTAGTATTTTCTTCATTTGCCTGCACGTGTTGTAGTGTTTGGTGATGAAGCCCCTTTAATGTTTTGGAGAGAAGAAGAAATCAATCCACTTAGGAGGGCTCCTCCCTTATCCAAAAAAATATTTTACTTCTGATTTATTTTACCTCTATAAAGAAAAGATTAACCCTGCATGCCTTCCTCCCTTTTCCCCACAACTGATGAGAAGTGCCACTACACAGCCGCAGATAAGCACCTCCTACATCAGACGAAGTATGCTGCTGTCACTGATGATAAGCACTGCTCTAAATCTGCACAGAAGCCCCTCCTACATCAGACGCTGTATGATGGTGTCATTGATTAGAAGCGCTGCTGCAGAGCCACTCTTCGGTAAAGATCTTCACAGTTACAACAGAGCCCCCCAATGTATGACTGTGTGTGTGACACTGTGTGCTTGTCTGTGTGTGTGAAACTGTGTGATGGTGTGTGTAACATTGTGTGATGCTGTGTGTGTGACTATGTGACAATGTGGAATTGAGTGTGTGTGTGACTTCATGAGACACTGTGTGATTGTGTTTGTGTAAGGTAAGAGGTGGGATATAAGTGGGCAGAACAAAAAAGGGGGCGGGGCCAAGGGTGGCAATATAGGTTTTGCCTAGGGTGGCGAAAAACCTTGCAACAGCCCTGGGTTTACTCTCTGCTATATCTCACATCTGAGACACAGCAGTTCCTGGCTGACAGTGTCAGCGTGTGCACAGCAAATCAGAGTGTTAGCTATTCCCTCTCTGTCTGCAGAATGTGGGGGCCTCTCACTGCTAGAGCAGAGAGACACCCTTATTTTTGCATGGGATTAGCCGGGGGACCGATCCACAAATCGAGTATAGTATAGAATATTATTACCATGTGGAGTTAGAATATGTTGCTCTTCATACATGTACATGTAGATGTTTACATACATTGGAGCCATTGCTGCTGCCATCGATGTTCCAGATTGTTTGATATAATACTTATTTTCAGACTTGAAAAAATTAGACGTAAAGGTCAGTTCAAGCATCTCAATGAAGAAATCGATCAAGAAAGTTGTAACAAATTTCAAACAGCATTTTAGACCTTCCCGATGTGGGATGATCGTGTAGAGGCTTGTGACACCTAGTGTCACAAACCTAAAGGATTAAATGAGCAATTATCATTTTCATCATTTTTACCCCTAGATTATGTCATGGTTGGTATGCTATATATTAGGATATTCGATTCCTCCATCAGCCTCTAAAGTTTTCCTTTTTTTAGAGACAGTTTACTTAATATGGGTCAGAGTATTCTGAAAAAGCAAAACACAACCAAATCCACCTAGCAGATCCCAACAATCAGATCAAATAACACATGATCCACACAACCCAATCAGGATCATTATATAGAGGAGGGAGATTCACACCCATTGCTACCCCCATTTAGATGAAATATTGGCAGGGCTGACGCTAACAAAAGGGTGCCTAGACAGCCGCCTTAAGGTGCCAAAGAGTGCGGGGTGTGCCAGCTGGAAGAGCGCCAGTTTAAAAAAAAAAAAAGTTTGCCGGTAGATCTTCCGTCAACTGCCCTCTACACGGCCAGAATGGAGGATCCTGGGAGGGAGAAGACCGCACTGGGTGAGAGGTGAAAGTTCGCCCCCACCCTGTAAAGCAGAGCGGCATCTGCCTCATGATGGAGCTGCGGGCAGCATAAGCTCGGTGTGTTAAGAACTCGCGATTGGTGATGATGCAGGGCATCATATCTCCGATGCGGTGTGCGGGGAGCGCGAGAAGCACTTTCTTATCTGTGTGTGTTTAACACACAGAGCTTATGCTGCCAGTGCTTCAAATAAGAGGGGGGCGGGAGAACAGCGGAGGAGAGGGGGAGAACAGAGATGAGAGGAGGAGGGGGAGAGAACAGAAGAGGGGACAGAGAACAGAGGAGGAGGGGTGAGAACAGAGATGGGGGAGGAGGAGGCAGAGAACAGGGGAGGGGTGAAAACAGAGATGGGGTGGAAGGGAAGAGAACAGTGGAGGTGGGTGAAAACAGAGATGGAGAGGAGGGGGAGAGAACAGAGATGGGGGAGAGAGCAGAGGAGGAGTGGGAGAGAACAGAGATAGGGAAGGAACACTGAGAAGGAACTATGCATGCTCAGTGCTGTCAGTTTTAGTGACAGTGCTATCACGTATGCATAGTAGTGCTGACACTCAAGCTCCGCCCTCAAGCGGCCATATACACCCTGGGGAAATGTTGTGAGGTATGCTGTAGTGTCATTTATAGAAGTTGTAGACCTATATATAGTTATTATCTAGAATACCTTGCAGCATTTTACAGTGGAGGGACTTCCTCTTGTCTTTATAGGGCCATAACTGATGTGTGTACTTTATTTTTCTTATAGAACCCATAACATGTCCAAAGGCTCAGTCAATCTAAACACATATTAATTTCCTTCAATACATGCTTTGACGCCAATCTTATTTGTTAAGGTAATTAAAATAATAATTCAATAATTGGATGAACTAATTAGTAAATTTACATATTTGTCTATTTCACAATATTTGTAATTATGAAATTAGCAACATGTCACTTTCACTAGCGGGCAAAATGTGCATTTGAAATTACAGTGCATAGTTTGAATGTGATAAAGCAACAAGTCTTATTGATGCAGATTGAACATGGGAAGATCATGTAACTAATCTTAATATTTGCAATTTCTAAAAAATTGAAAGTAGAAATTTAAAGGGAAATTATCTATTGAAACTGACAAGATAACCCCTTTGTAAGCTAAAAAAAGAAAGAAAACTGAAGTACATGGCTAAACAAGTGTATGCATTGGGATGGTGCTGAAATTACTGAAAGTTATATACAATGCACAAGGGAATCAATGCACATCCATACAATATGGGCTATGGATCTTCTAAAAGCCATATAAAAAGAACATAAAACTTTACATTACAATTATTTATATTGAATAAGCAGCACTTAGTATAGAGCATAAAATGGAATTACAGACGAAACAAAGACAGACTAACGCATAAGTTAACGTACCTACAAAAAGCTCTTCAGAACGACCAATCGTTGTCACAAATGACTGCATGGCTGGGTACTTTATTTTATACACATGTGGCAATGGGTCTGATTTAATAGCTTTGCTGATTTATCTGGGAATGAACAAGCTTTGTATATTTTTTATTATTTGTTACATACTACAATGCATACCTCACAGCTTATGCCCAGTCCTGATTTGATAAGGGCAGAGCTTGGGATATTAAGTTAGAAGGAACAGCGCTACTCCCAGAGCCGATCCTGGGTGGGTGCATGGGGTGCACCGGGCCCAGGCGCCAGGCAGAGCCGAAAGAAAGGGGTGCCGTCGCTGGCATGAATAGTAGGCGCCACTGCCTCCTGTCAAACTGAAAGAGCAGAGCACCGTATCCGCGTGCATGCTCTGACAGGTCAGCGGCGCCTCTGTCCACCTAGGCGCTGACGCTGTCACTAAAGTTATCCTCTCTGTCCTCCTCCACTGAAACGGAGGAGTGACAGAAAGCATGATGCACCGCCGACATCAAAGCAGGGGCGCAGATCACGTAAGCCCGCCCCTGCACCTGTAAAAACCTAGTAGTGGCAAATTGGCAGTAGAGGATGATCTACTCCACACAGAAGCTCCTCCTCCTTCCTGGAAGTGTATGAGGAGGAGCTTGGAGGAGCAGGTCATCCTATTACAAAATACATAAGTGACAAACTTTAAAAAATGGTAAATTAACAAAAATATATATTAGGGTGAGCAAAAAATAATAATAAAAAAGATATAAATAATAGAAGAATAACAAAGGAAGATAGATATTTATTAATAATGTGATATGTCAAAATATTTAATATAAGTATTTTTTCCATTAAAACACACTATGTTCTCCATTGTTATTGTTTCTTTTGCATGTTAACCCCTTGTGGAGATATTTGGTATTGGAAGACTTCAAGGAATGTTTGGAATATAATAAGTATTTAAGGGTGATCATATTACTTTATTTTCACATATCACACTATCATTCTTTGTTATTCTTTATATTATTTACACATATATATTTTTTAATTATTTTAATTTGCTCACTAATCTTTGTGTTTGTATTATTTGATGCACAGTGTTTGAAGCACTATTTTATTCTAGCGCTTTTCTTCTTTTCTTGCATTTTTCCAGTGTGGCCGTGTATGTATGTGCATTAGTGTGACTGTGTGTGTGTAATTAATGTGTGTGAGTTTTATTGCTGTGGAGTGTGTAATACACACTCACACACTGCACATTACTGTGAATTGTATAAATGTGCTAGGGTAAGTCCTAGGTGCTGGTGCAAGTCATGGGTGTCATCTGGGTGCTGGGGTAAGTTCTCTGTGTGCTTGACACATTTCTGGAGTTAGCAAGCCTGTGTCTTTGGAGACTACTGTTTATGACATCTCCTATGGCCTGATATGCAAACAAACTGGTTTTCAATGGGAAATGTGTAATTGTGCATATCATATCATATGATGTCATAAGCAGGAGACTGCACAGACACATTTAAACCACTTTTTTCTCCTAATTTAGGCATTTGCTTGCAGTTTTGCAAACACAATGTATAGATCATTATCATTTTTTTTATGTTCTACGTGCATTGTAAAAAAAATGTTCAGGTTATACAGCCCCTTTAACTTTTTATGTGATATGAACTAACTAATATTGTTGCATATATGAAGAGAAAGTGTGTTTAATTAATTTTGTGCTGATCAAGTTTGAAAATAAGACTAAACATAATAGCATTGTTTTTATTTTCACACTTGATAGCAGATTTTATATGAAAAATAGTGATTAAACACATTTACTTTATTGGTAATCACACTGGGTTCCACTGTTTTTAACAACTTTTGTTTTTTGTTAAATCATTTTTTTATAAAGTTTTGGTATTTTAATTTATATATTTTTAAAACCATTTTAAAGGGGAGGAGTTATTAGCAGAGCCACGCCCACAAGAAGGCGCCCAAAAAATCCTGCACCCAGGCGCCTGTGACCCTAGGATCGGCCCTAGCTACTCCCACCTATACAATTCTGCGCATGTGCAGTATGCATTCTCCTGCATTCCAGGCACAGGCGAATGAGAACGAGACTGCAGGATTGCGGACTCAAATACTGACGAGCCCTCAAATTAGTACTGTAGCGTATAAAGTGGGAAACATTGGTGGCATGTACAATGTAATATAAATATGAAAATGCAAAGAAACTGACCAACTTGAGCGTCGAAAAATGTACAAATCACACTTAAATTACTTCTTACAAGCTTCTCATGTCTCTTTCTGTGTCTGTTTACATGACAACACAACTGTCACTGAACAAAAGAAGAAAGAAAGTTGATGCCCCCCCCCCCCCCCCCCCCACCTCCTTCCTTTTAGAGGATTTTTGCATCACTGTGAAAAACTTTTGGCTCTTGTTTTTCCATGTTCATTAACCATGCCAACATTTTTAATCTAACACCACTGTTAAAGATTGGCAGGCTTCCAGGTAAATATATCAGCCAGCCTTATTAATTTCATGCCAAGTGCTGGAGGCGTGAATGTAGAGAACGCTGTTTGACTTTGGATAATAGGAATCAGGCAGCTTAAAGGCAGGGGATAAAGATCAGGAGCCCTGTGTCTCAGGAGGAGGAGCAGGTGCAGGCTTCAAGCAAGGCCTTTAGGCCCAAAGGGGCAGCCAATGCTTAGAACAATCTGCGGTGCCTTTTTTTTAATTTGGCATGTGCCTCTCACAGCTTAACAGACCGCTGCTCCACAAAGAGTGGTAAACAGAGAAAGGGAAATTAAAAAGAGAACTCCCAGGGTAGACAAAAACAAATTAGGGCAAACAAATTACACAGAGTCAACAAATAAACAAGGGAACATCTGTGAATATATTTCTGGGGCTTACTAAATCTGAAAAAAAAAGCAACAACCTGAGAAATGTTGGTGGATTGTGTGATATGTGATCTTTTAAAAAAACAAACCATTTTTAAAATGTTTTGCTGCCTAGGCGCATGCATCTGCTGGAGTGTGCTTCTCCAATTACAAATCTCTGTAGTGGGCTGGTGCTTTATGCATTAAAAGAACTATGGACATTAACAGTTCATTTATACTGACTCAAATAAATTAATGAAAATGTAATCTTTGAATTTCATAAAACATTTGTGTGATACAGTGTAAGCACATGAGGAGGACTTGAATTTGTAAATTAAAAAAATGTGCACTGTGCTACTTTAAGTGTTGCCATTATAAAACTAAATGCTAGTAATAATAGTTCAAACATAAAGTAATATAAGATCTTAATCAGACTGATATTATGAAGAGAGGAGAATGGATAAAAAAAAATGATTTAAGAAATTTCAGAGGTTGTAGAGTAAACTGTTGCATATGGCAAATAATAATATTTTTAAAGTTGAGTTGTCATCTATAAGATCTTAAGATTCCATAGGAAGCAGGCAGCCATCTGGTCGGCGACTGGCTCTCTCTGCTAGCGCGGAGAGTCTTATAGTCTTATATTCAAGGTCGTCTTATAGTCTGACCTCAAATCGAGGTCAGACTATAAGACTGGGATCCAGGTCCCCCTGCAGAGCTGCAGGGGACCTGGATCCACCTCTCTAACAGCCGGTGGATGTCTGTGCGATGCCACCAGGGATATTTGGGTAGCCGGGGGATGTCTGCCGGCTGTCCGTCATAATAGACGGAAGTGTCGGGCAGCATGGAGGATGTCTGCAAGTATCGTGCAGACATCCCCGGCTGTCCCCACTAGCCACCAGGGAGAGAGAGACAAGGTGAGGGGGGGGGGGGGGGGGGGAGAGAGAGACAAGGGGAGGGAGGAGGGAGAGAGAGACAAGGCAAGGGGGTGGGGAGAGACAAGGTGAGGGGGGGGAGGGGGAGAGAGAGAGAAAAGGTTAGGGGGAGGGAAGATGGGGAGAGAGAAAGAAAAGTTTTGGGGGAGGGAAAGACAACGTGGGAGGGAGGGGGAGAGAGATAACAATGGGGAGAGACAGAGACAACACTAAGGGGGGAGAGAGAGAAAACGCTGGGGGAAGGGGGAGAGAGAGAGAGACAAAGCTGGGGGGAGGGGGAGAGAGATAAAAACAAGAAATGCTTTTTTTTTATATCATAATTTTTATTAAATATTAAAAAGCAATTTACATGTGAATATATACAAGTTTAACTTTTTTCCTATAGGGTAGTCTTATATTCAGGCTTTTAGTTTTTTTCCTAAAGGAATATCCAACGTTTGGGGGGGGGGGTCGTCTTATATTCGAGAAAATACGGTACTTGAAAATGAGAGAAATCTTAATGTGTCCATCTTCGTAAAATACTATATAAATAAAAATATTAAAAAAAATAATGTTTATCTATGGGAAGTTAGTAGTCAATCTAAGTAAAATGTAAGTTATTATTTCCTAAGTTGTTATTTTAAGAAGCAGGTAAAGAAAGCCCTGAAGCTATAGATGGAACGGTTACATGATTATCCAAACAACCTGTAGCCAAGTTATTGGAGCTTATTCACTAAAAAGTGAGCTTCGGTGAACTGGAAAGTGAACTTGCCTATCTTTCAACTCCGCTATTAATGCTTATTTGTACATGTCATCAAAGCGAAATAGAGTGTTTGCAACATTTGCACTTTCAACTATACATTCAAAATAAGAGTGTGCAGAGTAGAGATGTGAAAAGCCAGAAAAAAATAAAAAAATTCAGAAAACAAAAGATTTTTCTCACTTTTGTTCTTCTTTTGTCTCAACTCCCAGTCCTACTGCCAGTTCCTGGAAGACACCTTCTTCAAGCAGTGGTACAGTAAGAAGTCTGCATCCTTCAAGAAAAACATGATTTTCATGCAGGACAATGCTCCATCACACGCGTCCAAGTACTCCACAGCGTGGCTGGCAAGAAAGGGTATAAAAGAAGAAAATCTAATGACATGGCCTCCTTGTTCACCTGATCTGAACCCCATTGAGAACCTGTGGTCCATCATCAAATGTGAAATTTACAAGGAGGGAAAACAGTACACCTCTCTGAACAGTGTCTGGGAGGCTGTGGTTGCTGCTGCACGCAATGTTGATGGTGAACAGATCAAAACACTGACAGAATCCATGGATGGCAGGCTTTTGAGTGTCCTTGCAAAGAAAGGTGGCTATATTGGTCACTGATTTGTTTTTGTTTTGTTTTTGAATGTCAGAAATGTATATTTGTGAATGTTGAGATGTTATATTGGTATCACTGGTAAAAATAAATAATTGAAATGGGTATATATTTGTTTTTTGTTAAGTTGCCTAATAATTATGCACAGTAATAGTCACCTGCACACACAGATATCCCCCTAAAATAGCTAAAACTAAAAACAAACTAAAAACTACTTCCAAAAATATTCAGCTTTGATATTAATGAGTTTTTTGGGTTCATTAAGAACATGGTTGTTGTTCAATAATAAAATTAATCCTCAAAAATACAACTTGCCTAATAATTCTGCACTCCCTGTACTCTATGAAGAAATTCAAACTTGTGGTACTTTCTGTCAATGTGCCACAAGTAATTATTTAGGATCCACTGGTTAGAATGCTTACCACCAGGAACAAGCATAGGGTCACTGACACTTGGGTGCAGGAATTTTTTTGGCACCCTGTGTGTTTGTGGTTCTATAGTTAATTCCTCCTCTTTGTAAATTAGACAATTTCTATCCAGGCCCTTCCGAATGGAAACATTTTTTCCTCAAATCGCTTTCCAGTGCCATATTGTACCACACAGTACTTGCCACAGTATCACAATGTCTCACAACTTTTGCCACAATGTAACAATGCACAACAGCTCATGCCACAGTGTCACATTTCTCCCACAGCCCTTGCCACAGTCACATTGTTCCCACAGTGCTTGCAGTAGTGCTTGCAACAGTGTCACAGCATGGATCTGCTAGCATGCCTGAAGTTTGTCATTAAGGAGATATGTTCCTAAACTGTGAAACCTTAAGAGGTGAGTGTGCAAGGAGAGCTCCAGATGACTGTCATAACAATGAATATAGTTGAAGGCCAGCAGAGCTGAAATCACCCATTCAACTTAGAGCAGTAGAAGATGCACATACTCCAACTAAGCTAAGGAAATCAAGCCAGTCACCTATTTGTAGTGAATTAAAAAAATACTGAAGAAGGGGTGCACATTCCCATATTCCGTTCCATAATCTCTAAGAATGTATTGAACAAACAAAATCCTAAAACTGTCTTTAAAGAGGCAGCTCCACCTCACTGTCAAGTCCCTGACCTGCCGTGACTACTTCCCCAGGGTCTCCTACCTGGTCCAGCCGCCTCCAATCTCCACGCATCCTGCTGGGGGACAGGCAAGCGAGATGTAGGCCACATCCCCAGGCTGTAGTAAGAAGCGCCTCGCCTCCCATTGTGGGAGGCAAGAGGGAAGGAGTAGGAGGCAGGTCCCTGTACTTGGCAGCTACCTGGTAAGTGGTGGGTGGAGTCAGGGCCTGGGTAAGCTTTAAAAAAGGTAAGCACCGTTCATTCTGTGCTTGCTCGTTTTCAAGCTCCAGTGCTTAGTGCTCTCCTTATTGCTTGACCTATCCCAGCCTTTAGTCACTTATCCCTCCTCTAGTTTTGTCTCTATTGGCTTCTGACCCTTTTTGCTTATACCTGGATTACGCTGCCCTCTCTCTTATTTTGACCTCAGCTTGTTTACCCCTCTGGACTGAATTTAACCTCTCTTCTGCCATCTCCTCTGCGTCTTCCATTTTTTGGCCTTTCTACAGATGTGACCCCTGTGCTTCGCTTCCTGTCTCCTGGCTCATTTTCTGTATTTTGTACATGTGCTTAATGTATGTGAAATGCACTTATATTTACTTTAAAACATAGATGTACAGTTCTCTTGTAGTTTTATATTGAAAACAATTCCACATTGGCCTCTAACTTCAGTGATAGCCAAAAAAGAAGGAAAGACAGACAGGGCAGTTGCTATGGCAACAACAATACGTCTATTTACAGTTCAGTTCAGTTTTTAGGAGATAAGTGTTGAGGAAACAACTGATAACACAGATTTGTTTTTTAATTTAATATGATGAAGCACTTATCTAATAATGTTTTAAGGACACAGTAAAAGAAATAGGTAACAGGAACAAACAGAGGTAGTGCCAGCTGAAGTCATCCGGAAGGTAAACAGCATTAATCCATAGTTGGTTTGTAAAAAAGTAACTTTATTAAATCAAAAAAAGAATAATAAAACCATCGAGCAGGGAGACAGGAACAAAACGGATACGACACACGCTTGACACGTTTCGCACCAACTGGTGCTTTGCTTTGAGACTGCTTTTGACAAAGCACCAGTTGGTGCGAAACGCGTCAAGCGTGTGTCGTATCCGTTTTGTTCCTGTCTCCCTGCTCGATGGTTTTATTATTATTTTTTTGATTTAATAAAGTTACTTTTTTACAAACCAACTATGGATTAATGCTGTTTACCTTCCGGATGACTTCAGCTGGCACTACCTCTGTTTGTTCCTGTTGTCTGCCTGGGGTGTGAGTAGACCCTTTTTCTGTGCTACAGCACCTGGAAGTTAATTTTACTCACTCCACTGTTATTTGGGGCTTGAGCCGGTCAGAATCTGCTTGAAAAGAAATAGGTAGTAGCCATTAAGGAGAGCATCACTAGAAAATTCTATAAATCCTCTGTCCCAAAGTTAGTATTTATTGTTAGTATCTTATTGTTAGTTGTATTATTGTCCTTTGTTCTGACTGTCACAGCTTTGCCAGTAAGCAGTTTATGTGAAGGCACATGCACCCTGCATGAGCAGGGACGAGCATTGGTACATGCCCACAGCTTGCAGTTGGTTATGGGTTGGTGGTTATGTCATGTTTGTAATTATTTGTAAATGGGATTTTATATGGACTGTTAATAAAGGTTTGTATGCTTTAATTGCTATCAAAGTTGGGCCTGGCATGGTATGGCAATGTTAACAAACAGCTGTGGCCGTTGCCACCCTTACTTGGTACATAAGTCTTTATTAGGTAGGGTTGGGTATCCTCCTTCCTGCAGCCATGTAGGTGGAACTGCTCCTTTAAACCTACAAAGACACCACATTACATTACATTAACATTTATTTGTACAGCGCCACCAATTCTCGTAGCGCTTGGTACAGAGCATAGAAGGGAACTACATACTAAGTTAGACAAACTAGTACAGACTGGTACATGAGGTATAGAACCCTACTCGTAAGCTTACAATCTAGAGGGAATGGGGTCCATGAGATAATTAAGGGATTGAAGAGGTCAGAGGGATTGAAGTTGTAATAACAGTAGAGTGGATGGGAGGCACTAGGTGGGATAAGTCAAAGAGGGAGTGTGTGTTCCAGCTAGGTGGATAGTAAGCCTCTCTAAAGAGATGAGTTTTGAGGGACTTTTTAAAGTTTGAAAAGGAGGGAGAGAGCTGGATGCTCTGGGGAAGGGAGCTCGGGCGAAATCTTGGAGACGCGAGTGAGAAGTGGTGATGAGATTAGAATAGAGTGTTAACCCCTTTGAGGAGCGCAAAGGTCGTGCAGGGAGGTTACGGTTAACAAGGGAGGAAATGTACGTAGGAGTAGAGGAGTGGAGGGCTTTGTAGGTTAATGACAGAATTTAAAATTTTATCCTCGAGCAGACGGGAAGCCAGTGGAGGGCGTTGAAGGGAGGAGCCGCCGCATCAGACCGACGTGCAAGAAAGAAGAGTCTGGCAGCCGCATTTTGGATAGACTGTAGGGGAGCCAGACGAGCCATAGGTAGTCCAGTCAGAAGACCATTATAGTAGTCCAGGTGAGAGATCACAAGCGAGTGCACTAGAATTTTGGCGGTCTCTACGCTGAGGAACGGGCGAATGCGTGAAATGTTCCTTAGGTGCAGCCGACAGGATTTGGCCAAGGACTGAATTTGAGGAACGAAGGAGAGAGCAGAGTCAAAAGTAACCCCAAGACATCTAACACGGTCAGCCGGTACAATTGTAGCATTATCAACGGTGACTGTGAACCCAGGTGTAGGGACAGCGGTTGAGGGAGGGAAGATAATCAGTTCTGTTTTGGAGAGGTTAAGTTTCAGGTAGCGATCAGACATCCAAGCGGAGATGGCTGACAGACATTCAGCTACACGTGACACTAGAGAGGGAGTGAGGTCAGGGGAGGAGAGGTAGAGCTGAGTATCATCCGCGTACAAGTGGTAGTGAAAGCCAAAAGAGCGGATGAGTTCTCCCAGAGAGGTAGTGTAGAGGGAAAACAACAGCGGGCCAAGGACTGATCCTTACGGAACACCAACAGAGAGCAGAACAGGCGACGATGTCGCTCCAGCAAACGACACTGAATAGGAGCGTTCAGATAAGTACGACTCGATCCAAGAGAGTGCCACACCACCTAACCTAAGCGAGGATAATCTATTAAGAAGGAGGCGGTGGTTAACGGTGTCAAAGGCAGCAGAGAGATCTAGGAGGATCATCACCGAGAAGTGGCCTTTAGATTTGGCAGCAAGGAGGTCATTTGATACTCTAGTAAGGGCTGTTTCAGTAGAGTGTAAGGGTCTGAAGCCAGATTGAAAAGGGTCAAGTAGGTCATTGTGAGTCAGAAAGTCTGTCAGTCGCGAGATGATACATACTGTTGGTAGGAGCTCCTTTCTGTCACTGCTACCTTCTTGTAAGGTAACACGTTAAGAAGGAGCCATATTTGAATTCTAATTTTGTTTTTATTACATTTTAAAAGATGGCAATCCATCTGTGTGGGGCGATACCTGTTTTAGCTTAGCTTATGGATATAGCAGATTTCAGAGACATGCATGAGAAATTTGACCTTATAGTTCACAAAGCAATTTCATAGACTATTTTCCCTTTAATGGATTTCTGGTGGAATCAAATATAGGCAATAGTGCTTCTTGTATCACATATTCCCTGGAAACCTTGAGAATAGTCGTTCTCTCCCCATTTTCTGCTAAAGATAGGCACCACTGTGCAACAAGGCCTGTATCTCTTTGGCAGTTACCATTTTCTCCTTCCTATGTTGCTCTTTTAAAGCCTCCACTTTGGACCAGTTTATCTGTTAAAGATGTCTCTGCCTCATCAGCTTCTAAATCTCTTCCATGACCTAATCATGCTTGAAGACATGTAAGAGTGTGCTCAATAAAGATTAAATTGCTGGGATTTGCAGGGACTTGAGATGGGAATTTCAGATGAGAAGATGGGAACTTTAGGACAATGTAGCCGAGTGTCAGGCCCGTACCTTGTGATCTCGGGCCGTATCTTCTGTGTCACGCTATGGCAGGGGACGTGGACATGTGGCCTCGTCCCTCTCCCTTGGGTGATGGCTTCCGTCGCCAACCCTGGCATCTGTATCTTCTCTCCCTGTGTACACATGGGGTATCTGGCTCCCCTAACAAATAGCTCACCGGAGTACCCGCTAATCGGAACGATCATGAGCGCCACTTTTTCCACCTCCAGACGCACTATGACTCTCTCCTTTGAAAGCATACCAAACCCATGGCAACGAGTGAGGTCACACGGTATGTGTTGCTTGACGTCATGCCCACGAGAATTTAAAAAGGAATCACAGAGCTCAGTATGGTGCTGAGTGACTATCGTGTATCCTGCCTTAGCAATTGTTCCTGCTTCCTGTTTATCGTTGTCGAATTGCCTTTGTTTCTGCTCCTCTGCTTGTTTTCCTGACCTCTGGACTGGCTGACTTTGATTATTTTCTGGCTTCCTGTATCTCTGGCTTGTCCCTGGATTTCTGTACTGGCTACAGCTCTTCCGGTATTCCTGTATTGTATTACTACTGCATACCAAGAGCTGTGGTGAAAACTGTGAACCTTGCATGCATAAGAACTGTGCTATATTCTGTGAACCTTCCGTGCATATGAACTGTGCTAAATACTGTGAACCCGGCTTGCTTGACAACTGTGCCATATACTCTGAACTCTGCATACATCGAGACCTGTGCTCTATCACTTGGATTACAATCTGTTTGCTTGCCACCAGCTCATGAATTGTATAATCGTGCTTTGGATTACAAAGAGTCTGCATCCAGTTTAAAACTGAATTTACACAGTCTATCATACACCAAGCAAGTTTGTTTGTTTACAGTGTGCATACTCATTCTGCTAGATCCAGGTGTGTACCAATATTTGTTCATACGAATCATTCTGCTTACTCTACTGTTCATGTCCTGTGAGTACCACTGGTTAATTGTTGTATTTTGTGTGATGGACTATATCTTGGCATCCTATCCACTGGACCCCCTTATTGGGGAATTACATAATAACTGAGCCAATGGATCCCACAGGAATAGCCGAATCTATGGCCGCCATAACGCAACAGCTTGCTATGGTTCAAGATCTGCAAGCCGAGCACGTTATCTTCAACACCCAAACATTACAGAGGGTGCCTCAGTATCAGAACCCCGCATACCGTTACCCGAGAGGTTCTCCGGTGACAGATCTCAGTACCAATTTTTTATAACAGCTTGTCACCAATTTTGTTTCTAAAAATAACAAAAACACAAGGACAGCTACTCACCCTTGATTCCTCTTCAACCACAGAAGCAACTCCTTTTATCCCTGCTGCATACCAGTCCTTTACAGATGTTTTTGAGATGAAAGGAGCAGACAAGTTACCACCACACCTTAGGTATGACTGCCCCATCAATCATCTTCCAGGTGCTCCAATACCATATGGACATATATATCCTTTATCCAGATCTGAACTACGCACCCGTAAACAATACATGAGTCTCTGAATAAAGATTTAATTAGACCTTCTACCTCTCCTACTGGGGAAGGTATCTTTTTGTGGGTAAAAAAGATGGGGGTTTGCGACCCTGCGTGGACTATCGGGCCCTGAACGCCATTACTATCAAAAATTGATATCCATTGATCCCTGAATTGATGGATCATATCAGCACTGCTCATGTTTATTCTAAGATAGACCTTCACAGAGCTTAGAATCTGGTCCGTGATAGGGATGAGAGGAAAACAAAGTTTCGTTCTAGTTATGAGCACTACCAGGGCCGTCTTTAACGCGGGGCAAACGGGGCAGCTGCCCCGGGCCCACTTACTCCTGGGGGGCCCAAGGCAGCTGCCTTGTGGTCCCGCTGCCCCTCCGTATGCACCTGCACTATGCGATCAGCACTGATCGCATAGTACAGGTGCGGCCAGCGTTTTCTGCTCTCCCCGGCTCCCTCAGCGGGGAGACGCAGGCAGCATGTGCTCAGTGTGTGTTAAACACACTGAGCGCTCAATCCATGCTGCTCGCGCTCCCCGCGCTTTGTGTTGGTTCAGAGCATCGGAAATACGATGCTCTGCGTCATTACTACGCGCGGGGAGCGCGGGGAGCGTGAGCAGCATGGATTGAGCGCTCAGTGTGTTTAACACACACTGAGCACATGCTGCCTGCGTCTCCCCGCTGAGGGAGGTGGGGAGAAGAGAGAACGCTAGGGTAAGGAGGGCAGTGGAGGGGGGGATAGAGAGAACGTTATGGGTGGGGAGGGGGATAGAGAGAACACAGAGGAGGGGGGTTAGAAAGAACACTGGGGAGGGGGGGGATAGAAAGAACACTGGGGAGGGGGGATAGAAAGAACACTGGGGAGGGTGTGACTGTGTGTAAGGCTGGCTAAGAGTGTGTCTGTAAGTGTGGGCATGCATTTATGTGTGTAAGTGTGACTATGTGTAAGGGTGTATGTATATGTATAAGGGTGAGTGTGTGTTTAAGAGTGTGAATTTCTGTGTAAGGTTGACTGTGTATAACTGTGGGTGTGTATTGTAAGTGTGACTGTGTGTGTAAGGGTGTATTTGTAAGTGTGACTGTTAGTGTCAAAAAAGCATATGTTTATTTTCTTTCGGTAAAAAAAAAATGTAAGTGTGTGAGTGTGTGTGTCTAAGTGTGGGCGTGTATGTAAGTGTGACTGTGTGTAAGGGTGTCTGTGTATGTATATGTGTAAGGGTGATTGTGTGTTTAAGAGTGTGTGTATTTCTTTGTAAGTGTGACTGTGTGTAAGGGTGTGTATAACAGTGTGTGTATGTGTGTGTATGTAAGTGTGACTGTGTGTATAATTGTAAGTGTGACTGTTAGTGTCACACAAGCATATATATTTTTCCGGTAAAAATAAATAAAATGTAAGTGTGTGACTGTGTGTAAGGCTGTCTAAGAGTGTGTGTGTGTGTGTAAGTAAGTGTATCTGTAAGTGTGACTGTGTATGTCTAAGAGTGTTTGTGTATCTTTGTGTAAGTGTGACTGTGTGTAAGGGTGTGTATAACTGTGTGTATGTAAGGGTGACTGTGTGTGTAAGGGTGTCTGTGTAAGTGAATATATATGTGTAAGTGTGTCACGTGAGGGGGAAAATCTCCGCCCCCTCATAGAGCATGTTAGAGCACCGGATGTCCGTGACATACTGGTGCTCAGAACACATGGAGCCACGCACAGAAGAAACAGCCCCTTCCCTGCAAATGTAAGGTAAGTGAGCAAGGAGGGGGACAAACGAGTGTGTGTAAGTTTGACTGTGTGTGAAAGTGTGTCTATCTGACTGTGTAAGTCTGTTTGTGTAAGTGTGTCTACCTGATTGTGTAAGTCTGTTTGTGTGTGTCTATCTGACTGTGTAAGGTTGTCTGTGTGTGTAAGTGTGTCTATCTGACTGTGTAAGTCTGTGTGTGTAAGTGTGTCTACCTGATTGTGTAAGTCTGTGTGTGTAAGTGTGTCTATCTAACTGTGTAAGGTTGTCTGTGTGTGTCTGTCTGACTGTGTAAGTTTGTCGGTGTAAGTCTGTGTGTGTAAGTGTGTCTATCTGACTGTGTAAGGTTGTCTATGTGTTAGTGTGTCTGACTGTGTATGTAAGTGTGTCTATCTGACTGTGTAAGGTTTTCTGTGTAAGTATATATATATATATATATATATATATATATATATATTACACACAAACAAACACACACACACACACACACACACACACAAAGCAAGTGTGTGTGTTTATTTTTTTGTAGGGAGGTATTAGGGTGGAGGGTGTGATTGCATGCCGGGAATGAGGGGTGGGGTCCAGGGGCCCCAAACAAATGTTTGCCCAGGGTCCACTCAATGTTAAAGACGGCCCTGAGCACTACGAGTATATGGTGATGCCCTTCGGCCTTTGCAATGCCCCTGCTACATTAAAGCCCTTCCAGAATGATATCCTCAGTGACTACCTTGATTTCTTTCTTGTATTCTCCCTTTCGCCGGAGGAACATCGCACACACTTGTACACCCAAATTTATCTGGGATTTTTCCAAAGTCGTCCAACCCCTCACAGCATTAACCAAAATGGATCAATGGTTCTTCTGGTCATCACAAGCACAAGAGGTGTTTGATCACTTTTTAATACTTCTGCTCCTATCCTAGTGTTTCCTGAAGTAGATGACTCAGAGTCCGCTATCAGAGCAATTCTGTCACAAAGACAAGGTGAACCAGAAAGAATGCATCCTGTAGCTTTCTACTCCTGCAAACTCACTTCCCCTGAAAGGAACTATGACGTGAGTGATCGAGAGCTCCTCGTTATTAAGCAAAAAAAAAACATGGGTTTTTGGTCCACTATATCTTCTTTTTAGAAAATGTTTTCTTTTTTAAGTAACTGTATAAGATTGTTAATATATATATTTTTATAAATTATATGCATTTTTTTTATTGTTGTCTTACACTGATTAAACATTTTTTAAATTTACCATATTGTCACCACATTACATTCTATCTTCTCCTGAGAGTTTGCGCTCAAAAAATCTTCCCTATATACTTGACATTTCTCTTCTGAATCTTGGAACCACGTTCAGTTAGTGGTCTTCAGCAGCTCACTCATTTCACTAGTCTCTTCCCTACACTTTCTAATTTTTCTCTACAAGTTGGCGATGACTTTTATATATTTTAAATATAATTATAAAAAAAAATATATATATATATATATATATATATATATATATATATATATATATATATATATATATATAATAAAATGATACTAGGCCCTATTCTAATTTCTGCAACAACAATAATCACCCAACACTGGAAAGCTATTAAATCACCATACATAAATGGGGTCATACAATACATATTTGAAAATAGACATTGCGAACTAGCTTTCCGCTTACCAGCACCAAAAACTAAAATTTTGAAACAAGAGTTTTTATGGGAAGAAAACAACAGAATCAATTATAATCTTATTGAGTAGTTCGTTCCTGACCGGATGCTGATTGCTAATATGTTGTATATAATAATATAATGTATATAAACTGATAAGTTGTTACTCGTATGCCACTGGATGTTTGTACTTAGAGTTTATCCCCTGGTTTATTATTATTTTATATATTTTCTCTATTAAAGTTTATTATTATTATATCTTTTTGTATAAATGTTTGCACTGATATTTGAAAAATCATCAATAAAAATATTTGAATAAGTTGGCTCTGACTTACATCTCCTTATTGTATTGTAAGTGACTGTGTGTATGTCATTGTTTGTAAAAGTAAAGCACACACTGACATAAGATGAAACACATACACACAACAGTTTCACACACATACTTGCCTTGTGTTCATATTTCGGAGGGACAGTCCTTAATCTGAACTCAAATCCCACTCTCCCTCTTTCCTCCAGTTGCCCTAATTTTCTAGGACCTTAACATTCGGGTTATATGAGTGTATCACAGAGCTTCAGAACAATAAAACTTACAATACAGTGCATTACAACTGCAGTAATTATATATTACATTTTGTAAGTAAAATACTTTATTTGTATTCTTAATTACAAAAAAAAAATCACTATTTTCTGGTGCTTACATCACTTCAAATGCTCTGATAATTCGCTGCCCACAGCCACCCATACAGGCACTCCCACAAAAATGTATGTCCCTCATTGGTTATCTGAAATGTCAAGAGGTATACACAAACAGTCACATACATACACACCTACAGTCACATACACAAAAATACAGTCATATACATACAGGTGGTCAGGGCCGGACTGGCCCACCGGGACACCGGGAAAAATCCCGGTGGGCTGCCTTCCCTTGGGCTGCTGTAGCCACTTGTGACCACAAGCGGCCGCCACCGCCATAATGAATTAGGCGGCGGCCACACCGCTTTAATTTATTTGTCCCCGCTGCCGCCGGATGTTGCAGCGACAGCATTTCGGCACGTGGGGAAGGCAAGCAGTAAAAGAGACACGGAGGAGGAAGAGAGAGCTTGGGAGAAAGAGACACGGAGGAGGGCTGGGAGAAAGAGACATGGAGGAGGGCTGGGAGGAAGAGACATGGAGGAGGGCTGGGAGAAAGAGACACAGAGGAGGTCTGGGGAGAAAGAGACATGGAGGAGGGCTGGGAGAAAGAGGCACGGAGGAGGGCTGGGAGAAAGAGACACGGGGGAGGGCTGGGGAGAAAGAGACATGGAGGAGGGCTGGGAGAAAGAGACACGGAGGAGGGCTGGGAGAAAGAGGCACGGAGGAGGGCTGGGGAGAAAGAGGCACGGAGGAGGGCTGGGGAGAAAGAGACACGGAGGAGGGCTGGGAGAAAGAGACATGGAGGAGGGCTGGGGGAAAAGAGAAAGAGACAAAGGAGGGCTGTGGGAAAAGAGAAAGAGACAGAGGAGGGCTGGGAAAAAGAGATAAAGAGACAGAGGAGGGCTGGGGAGAAAGAGACATGGAGGAGGGCTGGGGGAAAAGAGAAAGAGACATGGAGGAGGGCTGGGGGAAAAGAGAAAGAGACATGGAGGAGGGCTGGGGGAAAGAGACACGGAGGAGGGCTGGGAGAAAGAGACACAGAGGAGGGCTGGGAGAAAGAGACACAGAGGAGGGCTGGGAGAAAGAGACACAGAGGAGGGCTGGGAGAAAGAGACACAGAGGAGGGCTGGGGAGAAAGAGACATGGAGGAGGGCTGGGGGAAAAGAGAAAGAGACATGGAGGAGGGCTGGGGGAAAGAGACACGGAGGAGGGCTGGGAGAAAGAGACACAGAGGAGGGCTGGGAGAAAGAGACACAGAGGAGGGCTGGGAGAAAGAGACACAGAGGAGGGCTGGGAGAAAGAGACACAGAGGAGGGCTGGGGAGAAAGAGACATGGAGGAGGGCTGGGGGAAAAGAGAAAGAGACAGAGGAGGGCTTTTTTTTCTAGGGCTGGTTTTTGTTCCCAGTCCGGCCCTGCAGGTGGTTCAGCTTCCACTAAGCTTTGCATGAAGATGTTCCTCAGCCAGGAGCGGCTTCTAAACTCTTGCATTCTGGGAGCTCTCATTCCGGGACTCTACATTTTCCCGGACTGAGATTGTAATTGCAGGACTATTCTGGGCAATAGAGGAGAGATTCTAATCATAAGGATAATTTTATACATCAATTTTGGTAGTAATTATGTTACATTTAAACTGTCCAATTTTTTTTATTGACAGTCTCAAAACTTGATCTTTTTATTCATCTATTTTATCAATAGGATAATTAAATTATCATATTCTAGGTAATATTAGTTAATTAATCTTCTCGGTGAGTTCTTCTGAAGGCATGTGCTGCATGTATTCAGAACAAGCAAGTGAATCCTGAGCCTGGGTGAATGCAAGTTAGAACTCCTAAGTGAAAACTCTTAAGTGAAGGAGATACAAGCAAAAAAGGAATTGAAAGGCAAGAATAGATATATAATGTAATATTATATTGTGGGATTGTTTTACATTAGTGGGCATGTTGAATACTGCCACTCAGTGCTCGTTCTGATCATTCAATGCACAGATAGCAATGTATACAGTAGAGCAAAGAGCCGAAGATAATGTAATGCAGTATAATTGCGTTTAATATGGCCCCTATACAAAAAGCTGTTACTTAAAAGTAAATAATATTGCACATGTAATATACAACGGGTTCGACAATATCACAGAGGTGATCATTTTGGTCCTATGTTATCAGAAATGGGAAATTTGATTAGAGGACAGAGTGAAAGCAATATTTCAAATAACTTTTTTCCTTTTTTTCTGTTTATACCAAGGACGAATTAATGGCGGAAGCAGGAAAAAGTGTTTAAGCAATTAAATACTTCTAAGGTAGACAAATACCCAGGACTGGATGGTATTCATGGCATGTAAGGAGCTAAGCCTAATTCTGGACAGACAGTTATTTTTTTTTATCTTTATGAATTATTTCAGTTTGGGAATAGTGGCAGTAGATTATCTTTATGTACATTTTGGGCCCAAATTGAAAAAGGGAACAAAATATCAGCCTGGCAATCACAGGCACTTGAACCTTGACATCTGTTGAGGTGGAAGTATTTGAGGGATTGCTAAAAGTATATATGCAAGAATACATCTTGAATCAGAATATGATTAGTAGGTGTCACACAGTGAATCCTGACAGCCTGTGTGACTGGGGCTCTTGGAGGGGCCTGAGGGCCAAACAACTCACTATAGATTATGGGCCCTGGCTTATGTGCTATAACTCCATACTTTAATATTGTTAGTTAGTCAGATTCTGTTAGTATATTGGTTATGTGTAATGTATAATTCTGTGAGTAGACCACTCTGAATAATTACAATGTGTCAGTGACAATAATTGATAGTTTACTCTAACATCCATTGTTCTGTGTTAACTGGATTTACTGTAAAACTGATTATGTTGTATTCATTATGTGTTTTTTAATTAGGTCTACTCACTGTATGCTAATTCCTATTTGGTTTGCAGCCTGAAAGTATAATGTATTCCTAGCTCCAGTTAGTTGGAGAACAATGCTTAATTCCATCCCGACCTTGTATACTAATGTCTGTGATGTCATGTTTATGTCTTTTTATGAGTCTGTGTTGTTTCAAAAATAAAAAGAGCTTGTTCATTCTTGCTGTACCTAACTGCTAGTGGTCTCCTGTCTGCTATTTGCATACAAAGAGCAGGGGTCCAGGAAAGACTTGCTGGGTCAATGCTGAGCTGTAATCGGGGGCTAAGGAGGTGATTCCCTTCAACGGGCAGAGGGTCTACTACGTAAGGTAGACAGTCTGTTACAGTACGAGTCAACATGGTATTGCGAAAGACTTTACTCAAACTAGTCAGTAAAAATATAGCTGTGGATGTGTTGGTCAATGTGATGTACTTAGACTTTGCTAAAACATTTGATATGGTTTTGCACAAAAGGTTACTCTACAAAAATAGGCTATCCTACAGCAAGAGGCTAAGGGGCAAAATGTATGGATTTGGATAAAAAATTGGCTAAAAGATGCTAATAGTTATTGTAAATGGAAAATTCTCAAACTTTATGAACTTATTAAGCGAAGACCTCTGGGGTCTGTTCTGAATCGTCTTCTTTTTAATTTGTTTACTAATGATCTCTCAAGTTGCATTGAAAATCATGGGCAGGCAAGTGGCAAATGAAGTTCAGTGTAGACAAATGTAAAGATATACATTTTGGGAAAATAATAAGTCTACATATACTTTAAATTATATCTCTCTAGAAACAAAATACTTATTAGAATTTAAGGATAATTGTAGACAACAGTGGCAACAGTGCGCAATATCAGCAGCTACAAAAATGGGTATTGATTCATGGGAGGAGGAGATCATCTTGCCTCTTTACAAGTCAATGGAAAGACCTCACTTTGAACATCCACTGCAATTCTGGACATCGTCTCTTAAAAAGGACATTATGAAACTAGAGAGAGCGCAAATGAGGGCTACAAAAATGAATGAAGGGAATAGAAGATATTAGTGCTGAAGAGAGACTGGAAAAGTTGTATTTGTATAAAAAACTGCATCTTAGAGCTAATATTATAACGTTATATAAACATTTATAGGGCAAATATAATGTGATCTCCAGTGACCTGTTCATTAACAGAAATGTATAAAGAACAAGCAGTCATCTGCTAACACTGGAAGAGTGAAGATTGCGTGGGGCAGCAAAGGAGAAATTCTTTTTAACCGTTAAGGACAATAAAGGTACGAAATTTACCGCCAAAAGAGGTGGCGCTATCAAATACAATAGATGCCTTCAAAAGGTATGCCTATATATATAAATATATTATTTTTTTAATAAGTATTACATACTGCAAGAATAAATGTCCTTTATGTAGTCAAGAAGGAATGTTTCCTCTGTGTGGCAAAATTCCAAATTGCTTAATTAGGGACTTTTTCCTTTGTTTGGATCAGCAGGAAGAAGGATAGGTAAAAGGTTGAAATTGATGTACTTACCGTATTTATCGGCGTATAACACGCACTTTTTCTCCCTGAAAATAGGGGGGAAATGATGTGTGCGTGTTATATGCCGAAAAAAAAAAAAATCTAAAACTTACCTCGTTCCTGCTCTGTCCTCCGGTGCTCTGAAGCTGCGTGGCTGTGAGGGAAGCGTTGTGAGCTCCCCTCCAGCCGCGCGGTCAATAAAGTGTTTTTTTTTAAAAACAAACTTTATTGTTCCGCGCGGCTGGAGGGAAGCTCACAACGCTTCCCTCACAGCCACGGACCTTCAGAGCACCGGGGGAAAGAGCAGGAACGAGGTAAGTGCTGGGGTCTGGGGAAGGGGGGGGGGGGGAGGGTGGCATAACGAGCATACTAAGGGGCAATATCCTGGCATATTGGGGGCAATATCATGGCATATTAAATGGCATATTGGGGCAATATCCTGGCATATTAAATGGCATATTGGGGGCAATATCCTGGCATATTAAAATGGCATATTGGGGCCAATATCCTGGCATATTAAAATGGCATATTGGAGGCAATATCTGGCATATTAAATGGCATATTGGGGACAATATCCTGCATATTAAATGGCATATTGGGGGCAATATCCTGCATATTAAATGGCATATTGGTGGAAATATCCTGGCATATTAAAATGGCATATTGGGGGCAATATCCTGGCATATTAAAATGGCATATTTGGGGCAATATCCTGGCATATTAAAATGGCATATTGGAGGCAATATCTGGCATATTAAATGGCATATTGGGGGCAATATCCTGCATATTAAATGGCATATTGGGGGCAATATCCTGGCATATTAAAATGGCATATTGGGGGCAATATCCTGCATATTAAATGGCATATTGGGGGCAATATCCTGGCATATTAAAATGGCATATTGGGCTTCAAAGTTCTTTATTTGAAATTTAAGTTTTTTTTCCTGACATTTCCTTCTTAAAATGAGGTGCCTGTTATACGCCGGCGCGTGTTATACGCCGATAAATACGGTAGGTCTTTTTAAAATCCTAATTGCTATGTTGAGTAGTTCCAAGTAAAGAGTACAAACATAAATAAGCATAAATTGTCATGGGAATTATGAACCTCTTGTAAATCATTCTTTAAACACCATCCAAGATCCTATACATGTATAAGGACATTTTGGCTTGATTATTTCTTCCACTGTTTAGTAAATCCTATAATATACAGTTTTTTCTTATTTAGAAAAGACAAATTAAAATGCTTTAAATAATTTTACACCACAACATACTTTTCACAGATTTACAAATAAGTAAAAAAATGCATTTGATAGATTTTTTTATGAAATAAAATGTTCTTATATCAATGTATTTCATTCTAACTTCAATTATTTTTCTAAAATTACATGAGACCCAACATGAATATTAGCTATTTTTTTATTTTATTAAGTTTGTCCCCACCTTTATTTATCAGCCCCAGATATCTCCATAATAACTATCAGTACTCTTGATTGAAGTCTGGAGAGAGAGCATATCTTATCTCTATCAAAATCCCATGCTGCGTTTATTTAGAGCTGTCAATCTGGGGCAGTTCTGAAGGACTAAATTCATTAGTTTATTCCAGAAGTGATGAAAATAGGTTGTGAATTTTCTCCTTTGCTGCTCCATCTGATTTCCTGTTATGGAAAATGCAAATTTGGTCTATGACTTTATAAGAAGTAGACCATGGTATGCAATAAAGCACACAGCACATGTTTTTATGTTGAATTAAATTATAATTTTAGCATCACAAGCCTGATTTTCAAACTCAAGTAGGACAACGTTAGACTAAGGAGTCTGTTTATAAAGGCAAACGTATTCATGATAAGAGGCCAACAAAGTTAACTAAACTAACAACTTTACAAATCATTAATAAAGTATCCAGAATTTTCACCAAAGTTGAACAAAAAGCCATTTGGCTACAGCCCAAACAACCAAACAATTGGTATGCATTAATAAAAATAAAAATTACTAAAGTGGCTATTTAAAGCAAGTATTGGGATTATTAAAAATATGCATTTATAAATGTATTAAAAACACATTTTTGTATGTTTGATCATTGTATAGCTCTATGATGCAACCAAATAGGACAGTAAGGTAGGGTAGTAGTAAGGTTGGGTAGGGTAGTAGGGTACACACGATTGAGTGGCAAAAAGTACTAGTACTGTCCATGTATAATATATCCTTTACAGAGACTTCTAGTTTGTGCTGTGCTTTAAATCTTGTCTGTATTCTTCTGAATAAATGGAATATTTATTATTTGTGTGGAAAAAAGATATTCACACTTTTTTTTACAAAAAAGTGCTGCTTTATGATATGGTATTTAAAAGTTGGTATTTTTATACACAAGGTCGTTTCACTGTCATTGACCATTCACCACACCACAGACAACTACATAATATAAGGAAAAGGGGGTGTTTTCAGGCGATATCCGGTCAATAAAAATATTTTTATCTATACGATTTTCACAAGCAGCTCTAAACATCAAAGGGTGCGTTTCCCCTTTAACACCTCTCAAGTAGACGAACAGTTTATAAAAAAAGAGATAGAGCGCTATATTATCACTCAAATGTCTTTAACCCAGTGTTAAAAAATATATATAAATGTGCTTAAATTTGATATATTGGAGATTATGGAGTAAAAACTTCTTTGTAGATTGACCAGATGTCTCCTTTCATATATTCCAAAAACATGCGAAGAAAGATAAAACACAACAATAATGCTCTCTGTGTACAATAATTGATGGTATCATCCCCGCAGGTTAGTAACACACTCACTTGTATCGGAGCAGAAATGGTACTGCTCACTTTAAAAGCATTTATGCAATATTTTAAGGAACTCTACAGTTTACACGTTTCTCCCAATGTGGTAGTGCTGTGTCCCTTTTAAAGCTTGCATGTAATAGACAGAGAATTTGTTTTAATCAATATAGAAAAAAGGTTAAAATTGCTTACATAAAATAATGGCAACTGTGCTCACAAGTGTCACACAAGAGCTTTCAATGAAGAAGTCAGGAAGTCCTGTAATCATCAGTGGCGGTTTAGTCTCACAGTCTCTCCGGAATAAGGTGACGTCAGACGTGTTTCGCCCCACCCAAGGTTTCTTTAAGTGACTTCTCTTTTTTTTCTTATAAACATACAACTACATATTTAAATAGTTCAGACTAATTCCACAACCATAGTAAACTACACCCAGGTCTACTAAAAAAATCAAACAAAACTAGGGGAAAATATTCTTATTTGTCTGTCAAAGGCAAGACAAAAACACAAATATTCAGCTCTTATAGCCAATTATAATGCTATGTAGATTGCTTTGCGTCATTTGTGAAGTAACAGGTAAGCCTGCAGTTTTACACACACAGTCCCTAAATACTACAATTTTATATGGGTTATTTGTTCATGAACACTGCCTGAAATCAATGAGGACAATACATGCACTATACCATACCATGATATAACATATCTTGGACAAAACTAGCACGAAAAGGCTGTTTTATATACCAGAATCTTAAGGAAAGTGTTTCCATTTCCTAATGAATTGGGTTAGGAAATAGATAGGAAATCTTGATGGTATCTAAAAGATCCAGCAAGCACCCAATGATGGTGATAAATCAGCAGTGATATGCTGCTTGTTGCATGGGGTGGTTAATCATCACTGCTAAAATCTGAGGAAGCTTGTGGATTATAAACAGGGCCAATTCCAGTGAAAACCACTACATCTTCTGGGCCAGCACATACAGTGAAGACTTGTCCAGGGGGACAGTTATCCATCAATCATGAAGACACAGAAAATTAACAATAAGGAACTAAGTAGTGCTATGTGGCCAATGGGGGTTTAGACAAGTATCCTAATATGTTTATGTCAGCAATCATTCTTACTGTGGTGACTCTTCTTCATGACCTGACTCTGTTTTTGGAGATGCAAGCTGTTGAGTCCATGCAGTCCACTGACCATAGAGCAGATGGTGCATTATAGGCATGGGGTATGCAATGGTATTTATGTGATCAGAAAGTAGAAGAAGATAGACATATGGAGATGTATGTACATGGCATTTTTTCGTTAAAATTAATTTTTCTTTCCTCAAACCCTTAAGTAGAGTAATTATTTGGTGGTACTAGTGTTAGATGTATGAATTTTAAACTCAACTCAATTTGTTTTTATGTTTATATTGCATGTTTTTTTATCCATTGGGGACAATTTGAATCAATATCAAGAAAGGATTGTACCCTTTATGTTAACATAAGTATTTTCTTCTTTTGATATACAACTTTTGGGGAGGCACATTCCACTTTATTTTGCACAGACACTTATATCACAATATGAATTTTCGCATTACGTAGGAAATAGATAGGCAATCTTGATGGTATCGAAAAGATCCAGCAAGCACCCAATGATGGTGATAAATCAGCAGTGATATGCTGCTTGTTGCATGGGGTGGTTAATCATCACTGCTAACATCTGAAGAAGCTTGTGGATTATAAACAGGGCCAATTCCAGTGAAAACCACTACATCTTCTGGGCCAGCACATACAGTGAAGACTTGTCCAGGGGGACAGTTATCCATCAATCATGAAGACACAGAAAATTAACAATAAGGAACTAAGTAGTGCTATGTGGCCAATGGGGGTTTAGACAAGTATCCTAATATGTTTATGTCAGCAATCATTCTTACTGTGGTGACTCTTCTTCATGACCTGACTCTGTTTTTGGAGATGCAAGCTATTCAGTCCATGCAGTCCACAGACCATAGAGCAGATGGTGCATTATAGGCATGGGGTATGCAATGGTATTTATTTGATCAGAAAGAAGAAGAAGATAGACATATGGAGATGTATGTACATGGCATTTTTTAATTAAAATTACTTTTAGAGTAGAGTAATTCTTTGGTGGTACTAGTGTTAGATGTATGAATTTTAAACGCAACTCAATTTGTTTTTATGTTTATATTGCATGTTTTTTTATCCATTGGGGACAATTTGAATCAATATCAAGAAAGGATTGTACCCTTTATGTTTACATAAGTATTGTCTTCTTTTGATATACAACTTTTGGGGAGGCACATTCCACTTTATTTTGCCCAGACACTTATATCACAATTTGAATTTTCGCATTACGTAGGCTGAGGTAATTTATTCTTTCATAGATCGCAAAGGGTAAAATGGGGGAAAGATAAATGAAGCTTCAGTAATCCCTGTGACAACAACCCAAACAATGTCAAGTGTCACAGTCTAGTGAATGCTAAAATTAAAAAGGCTGAAGATATTGTTTAAAAGACAGGAAAAAAATCATTAAAATTATTATAAAATAATCACATATCCGACAGCAACCTTAACTCTTGGAACAGCAATCCAAAGCAACTCCTCTAAACAAGCCCAAGGGCAGAGGTTGTGAATATCATTCATAGACCATCTGTCATACAATTGCAAAAACCCTTTTCTTCTGTACTGGGACAGTTCAAAATGTAATGCTGGCACTTTCTTTCCATTTGCTTACAGACAGCAGCGATGCCAGATAAATGTGGCAAACAATAGATGCTTGTAATGAAGTGAAATGGGGATAGGGATCTCTTTCAGTTTGTTTTTTTTTGGGAATTAGCACCATTGGAAAAAAAAAGTTTCTGGTTGTAAGTAAAACTCAAGGGATTCGTGAGGCCTGGTTTTGCCATGTGGCTAAACATGCATACATCTGCAATCTGTGCAAAGCTTTAAAGAATCCAGCCAACCCACTAGAGGCTTCATTTAAATAGGATCAAGTGGCGAATAAAAGGACCAAAAAAAAAAGCTAATTATATTCTAAGGTCCCAGGAAGAAAAACCTCCACTATACAAAGGCCATGCATTCAAATAATGATACATGAAAGCTATTCTACAGACTATACCTCCATCACACTTTATCTTGCACTTGATAACTGGATGCACACTGGAGAAATAAAGATTGATTTCAAGCATCTAATGATGTGCAAACTACAACGTGCTTTCTGTCCTTTATAGTTTTCTAAAATCATGTTGAAAGTTTATGGCGTGAAAGTGGCATTGTAAAATAGATTTATGATTTGTACAAGAGTAATGGGCATGAAACCATCTGCCTGTAATATTTACGGTTAGAGAGATAGTGTGGCATATGCAGTAAATGGTTAGGACCAGAAGGAGAGCATTGTACACCGATATGTTAACAGTTTACAAAATATATTTAGGGACATTTTGTCACATCTCAAATTATAATTTGGTCTATAGCAGAGTGTAGCATGATGAAAATAACCAATACTGCAGAACAAATTTAAAACTACACATCACAAGGTTGAGTATATTGAAAAAACGTTGTTACGTTTAACGTTGTTGAAGCCCCTGTATGTGTTAATTAAACATAGGGTTGTCAAACTTTTTCATACAGAGGACTTTATTTACCCAGGATAAGTGGTGTGGATTTTCGCTATGATAAAATGTATACATCCATTTCAGAGAGTATGATTGTTTAGTACAGGATATAACTTGGCATGTGTTACCATCCACAGATGCACTTTGAAGACCCCATGTGTTAGCAGTTCATCTACGTCTTATATCTCGGATCTGTTTAAAAATGAGCTGTGGTCAGAGCCGCCATCAGGGGGTGATGGGCGATACACCCGTCACGGGCCTGCGAGTGAGAGAGTGTGTGTATGTCAGTGTGAGTGAGAGTGTGTGTATGTCAGTGTGAGTGAGTGAGTGTGTGTATGTCAGTGTGAGTGTGTGTGTGTATGTCAGTGTGAGTGAGAGAGTGTGTGTATGTCAATGTGAGAGTGTGTGTATGTCAGTGTGAGTGAGTGTGTGTGTGTGTCAGTGTGAGTGAGAGTGTGTGTATGTCAGTGTGAGTGAGAGTGTGTGTATGTCAGTGTGAGAGGGGGGGAATATGTCAGTGTGAGCAAGTGTGTGTGTATGTCAGTGTGAGTGAGAGTGTGTGTATGTCAGTGTGAGTTAGAGTGTGTGCATGTCAGTGTGAGTGAGTGTGTGTGTATATCAAAAGTGAGTGAGAGTGTGTATGTCAGTGTGAGTGAGTGAGAGTGTGTGCATGTCAGTGTGAGTGAGTGAGTGAGTGTGTGTATGTCAATGTGAGCGAGTGTGTGTCAGTGTGCCAAGTGTGTGTGTATGTCAGTGTGAGCAGGGCCGTCTTTAACGCGGGGCAAACAGGGCAGCTGCCCTGGGCCCAGTTACTCCTGGGGGGCCCCAAGGCAGCTGTCCCGTGGGCCCCCAGCCTCTGCTTGCCGCGTTCACAGCGCATTGCGCTTGTGAACGCTTTTTTCCGGCAAGCCGCATCCGATGGATGCGACGGCCAAAAAAAACCCCAAAAAAACCCGGACGCCGGATGTGACGTCGCGTCACATCCGGGTAACTGTTTCCCTCCTCCGTGCAAGAGGGAAGACTGCACGGAGGAGACATCCGGCGGGGGACACGGAGCAGCTTCATGTCAGTACTTGGGAACTGGGGGGGGGGGGGGGGCGGGGGGCTGACTGGCACTATATTCCTGGGCATCTGGCTGGCACAATATTACTGGGCTCTGGCTGGCACAATATTACTGGGCATCTGGCTGGCACAATATTACTGGGCTCTGACTGGCATAATAATACTGGGCATCTGACTGCCACAATAATACTAGCCATCTGGCTGGCATAATATTACAGGCATCTGGTTGGCACTATATTACTGGGCTCTGACTGGCATAATATAACAGGCATCTGGCTGGCACTATATTACTGGGCTCTGACTGGCATAATATTACAGGCATCTGGCTGGCACTATATTACTGGGCATCTGGCTGGCACAATATTACTGGGCATCTGGCTGGCACTATATTACTGGGCATCTGGCTGGCACAATATTACTGGGCATCTGGCTGGCACAATATTACTGGGCATCTGGCTGGCATAATATTACAGGCATCAGGCTGGCACTGTATTACTGGGCTCTGACTGGCATAATATTATAGGCATCTGGCTGGCACAATATTACTGGGCATCTGGCTGGCACAATATTACTGGGCATCTGGCTGGCACTATATTACTGGGCATCTGGCTGGCACAATATTACTGGGCATCTGGCTGGCACAATATTACTGGGCATCTGGCTGGCATAATATTACAGGCATCAGGCTGGCACTGTATTACTGGGCTCTGACTGGCATAATATTATAGGCATCTGGCTGGCACTATATTACTGGGCTCTGACTGGCACAATAATACTGGGCATCTGACTGGCACAATATTACTGGGCTCTGACTGGCACAATAATACTGGGCATCTGACTGGCACAATAATACTGGGCATCTGGCTGGCATAATATTACAGGCATCTGGCTGGCACTATATTAATGGGCATCTGGCTGGCACAATATTACTGGGCATCTGGCTGGCACAATATTACTGGGCTCTGACTGGCACAATAATACTGGGCATCTGACTGGCACAATATTACTGGGCATCTGGCTGGCACAATATTACTGGGCTCTGACTGGCACAATATTACAGGCATCTGACTGGCACAATATTACAGGCATCTGACTGGCAGAATATTCCTGGCCTCTGACTGGCACACTATTACAGGCATCTGACTGGCACAATATTACAGGCATCTGACTGGCACAATATTACAGGCATCTGACTGGCACAATATTACAGGCATCTGACTGGCAGAATATTCCTGGCCTCTGACTGGCACACTATTACAGGCATCTGACTGGCATAATATTACAGGCATCTGACTGGTATAATATTACAGGCATCTGACTGGCACAATATTCCTGGCCTCTGACTGGCACACTATTACAGGCATCTGACTGGCATAATATTACAGGCATCTGACTGGCACAATATTCCTGGGCTCTGACAGGCACAATATTCCTGGTATCTGACTGGCACAATATTACTGGTATCTGACTGGCACAATATTACTGGTATCTGACTGGCACATTATTACTGGGCTCTGACTGGCCCAATATTGCAGGCATCTGACTGGCATAATATTGCAGGCATCTGACTGGCACATTATTACTGGGCTCTGAATGGCACAATATTGCAGGCATCTGACTGGCACAATATTACAGGCATCTGACTGGCACAATATTACTGGGGTCTGAATTTCACAATATTCCTGGTATCTGACTGGCACAATATTCCTGGGCTCTGACTGGCACAATATTCCTGGGCTCTGACTGGCACAATATTCCTGGGCTCTGAATGGCACAATATTACTGGGCTCTGACTGGCACAATATTACTGGGCTCTGACTGGCACAATAATACTGCGCTCTGAATGGCACAATATTACTGGCATCTGAAAGGCACAATATTACTGGCATCTGAATGGCACAACAATTATGGCATATGTGTGTGTGTGTGTGGGGGGGGGGGGGGGGGGTAACATTGCAATGGATGGCGGGATTCCATGCAGGGGAGGGGGCAGGGTCCAGGGGGCCCAAGCAAATGCTTGCCCAGGGTACAATCACTATTAAAGACGGCCCTGAGTGTGAGTGTGAGTGAGAGTGTGTGTATGTCAGTGTGAGTGAGAGTGTGTGTATGTCAGTGTGAGTGAGAGTGTGTGCATGTCAGTGTGAGTGAGTGTGTGTGTATATCAGAGTGAGTGAGAGTGTGTATGTCAGTGTGAGTGAGAGTGTGTGTATGTCAGTGTGAGTGAGAGTGTGTGTATGTCAGTGTCAGTGAGAGTGTGTGTATGTCAGTGTGAGTGAGAGTGTGTGTGTATGTCAGTGTGAGTGAGAGTGTGTGCATGTCAGTGTGAGTGAGTGTGTGTGTATATCAGAGTGAGTGAGAGTGTGTATGTCAGTGTGAGTGAGAGTGTGTGTATGTCAGTGTGAGTGAGAGTGTGTGTATGTCAGTGTCAGTGAGAGTGTGTGTATGTCAGTGTGAGTGAGAGTGTGTGTGTATGTCAGTGTGAGTGAGAGTGCGTGTATGTCAGTGTGAGTGAGTGTGAGTGACAGACTATCTGTATATGTGTATGAGGGAGTGTATGGATAAAGGGGTTAACTTCTGTCACACTGCCTAAATCTGTCTAGCCATCCAAGGGGTTAACTACTCTGACACTGCCTCTGTTTAGCCACCCAAGGGGTTAACACCTCAGATACTGCCTATATCTGTCTAGCTACCAAGGGGTTAACTCATCTGACATTGCATATATCTGTCTAGCCACCCAAGGGGTTAACTCCTCTGACACTGCCTATATCTGTCTAGCCATCCAGGGGTTAATCATCTGAGACCGCCTATATATGTGTCAAGCAATCCAGGGGTTAACTCCTCTGACACTTACTATATCTGTTTGGATTTTGTTACAGGTCATTGGTCACATTAGGTGCCGCCCCCCCCCCCCCCCCCTGAGAATTTGTCAATTAATATGTGACATCCAGCGGATGCAGACCCCGGCTTTTAGTGACATATTAATTGATAATCTATCCGGAATCTGGAAAGTTAAGATCATTTGTGAATCTTCTTTGGACTATACATTTTGCTATATCCCACATAGTAAACATTTTAATATATATATTTTTTAATTTTCAAGTATGCTAAAAACATAATTCGGGTATCAATCTGTTATTGTAGCAAGGAATTTCAGAATCCCTACAGAAACACTTACCACTCCCACCTGTGTATCTAAAAGCCTGAAATTCCTTGGTTTATCTAAAGTTGTTTCTATGGACTTTCCTTGGACAAAGTGGTGTAAAATAGGGGTGTGACTAGGCTGTGTTCTTCAGGAGTTCCTTGGATTATTGGGAGAACTACATTAGCACAAAAGTTATGTAATATTATTTTATCTTTCTCTTTTATATATTACAAGTCTAATCTAATGAACTCTGTTATGGCTATTTGCTTGATACAGGGAACAGTTCTTAAAATACAATTTACTTTCAATGAATTTCTATGGTGTAAAAACAGTTACAGTGAATACACATATAATTATATATAATAATCCCTTGTGCAGCATGTTTTATTTTTATGGATATCTAACTTTAGTCGTACCTGTTGTATCTGTGAAATGGCTGGTGCAAAGTGATCATAATCTGAAACTGTGTTAAGAAAAAAATGGCTACTCGTGAACTGCTTAATGGACCTTTCTTTTAATTGTGTAGTTAATCCAATATATCAGGATCCGGGATATTCCCATGTTTGCAGTCTTTATCTTAATTATATGGCTATATGGGGATAAAGGCTAAATTACATGTAAACCACACACAACATACAATTGTATTTTCATACACTTTGATGGGATAGGACTTAATACATTGCTGGTTTCTGTGGCTATCCGGTCCATTCTCTAGTGTGGCAAACCCTATGCAAAGCCCCATTACTTTAATGGATCAACACTACCCATCTTTTCACCCATATTTTCCTCCAAACTACCTATTTTTGCAAATACCACTCCCTGTTCCCACCTATATGTACAGCTAACATTATCCTTTTTTCCCCTTTTTCTTCTTTATGAAGCAGACAAATAAGATTTACATAACATAACAATGAGCTCTACTCACTGACACTGAGTTCATTTATCTCTTGTCATTAAATATCGTAGGCCCAACTCTCCTCTTGTAGGAGAAACTCACCAGGTTTCGGGCCTTTACAATTCATACAAAAGTCAGAGAGATGAAATGTTTTTATTTTGTGATACATTTTAGTAAATATCTGCGACAATCCCTAATATTGACCAATGAAAAATAAATTACTTATTTTTAGTGTATGGAAGTTACCATTATATGCAAAGATATTTACTTATAGAAAAGCATTGCGGTCTCACTCGCGGGCAGGTCAAGTGTCCAACATTATCTATAACTAGACTCCTTTAAATTACACAGCACTCATTTGTGTGGGGCTTCAATTTAAAACACTTGTGCTGAGTCTATTGTCGTGAATGCAGTACATTTGATTATTCTCAAACATCCTCTCTAATATTCCTATAATGCCATTTCAGTCCCACATTTATTGGGTGCTCATTGCTAGATAATTATTTCTATTTGCTTTACAAATAACCCCCATAGTTACAGGCAACTCCCTTTGGTAGGGATGAGATAAAAGGATCAATGTAGGGCTGCAAAGTATCAGGAAAAGCATAGAACTATTATTTAAACAATTTAAAAGGTCCCATTAGTGATTTAATTTCAGAAAAAATATTTGTATTTAATCTGAATGTTTACCTGACAGTTGTCCTTTACAGATATTTCTCTCATACTCCCCATTTGCACTTGTCTGAATCACTGAGTTATCTTTTTGTTTTTAATCTCTACTGAATTCATGAATAGATAACTGCCCGTCAATCTAAGAGCAAAAATTCTAAAAGAAACGATATCTACAACACTGGTGATGGACGTTGGCTCTCCATAATCATCCTTACACCCTTCTCCTGTACCCTATATGCTCAAAGGATGGAGGATCAGAGCACCCGAGCATAGCCCCCTGTGTGTTCAAATTTGGTTGTGCTCAAAACATATTTTAATCAAATAGAAGAAACAGACACATATAACTGTCTTACATTCTAATCTGTTACACTAATATGGTGAAAAGTAGCAGGGAAGGCATGGCCTCACTTCATGGAACAGAGTCACATCAGATGTTATGTTCCTTGCTAGTAACAGCTCATTTGCCCAGAGGAGAGACATTAAGTGAAATGTATTGGTGCTCATGGGATTTTTTTTCCTGGACCCTGCTTACGTAGCAGGGTTATGTGTGACTTCCTTTCATCTAAATGCTACAAAATTAGGTGTCCCATGGGAGCATGGTATATTCTGGAACCCCTACAGTGTGTCCTTATTGGAGGGCTTGTTGTGGTACCACCGTCGTTGTCTTGAATGTATGTCTCTTGTCAGTTAGGTTGTTGATCAATATGAATGGCCTAGTGAAAATGTAGATGACCACTCCCTGTTTTGGGGAAGATTTTGATTCTATGAGGTTGCTATGCTGATGTGACGTTGCTGTTTGGTCAACTGTTATGTTGCTAAATACTTCAATATATGCCAGGTCTATGAAGACTGCTAATAGAGCGTTCTTGGGCCTGACTCATTATGGATTCAGGTTAGCCATAACACATCCGCTTTGACCCACAGCCCTGAGGTATCTCATGCATAATGTCCTGAGCTATGCTCTGTATCCAACAGGAATATTAAGTCAATGGGACCTCCCTGAGGCTGGGAGGGAAGTATTGCTAGTTATGTATAATCTGCTACACCCAACTTCCTAATCACATTTCATTTTTCTCCCTGTCTCTCGCAGTTTTTTGAGGGGTAGAGCTAGAGACACACACAAAGGTACAAATATACACAGAAAGACAGATATAATTTTTTACAGGGATTACTAAAAAAGGATGCACACAGAAGTGCCAGGACCTGAGGAACACACACATGAGGGAATATTTCACCTTGGCCAAACTAACCCCAAGGTTGGGCCCCATGACTAATTAAGGCCAAGGACTTAGATGATCCAAAAGTGCTGATCCTAGGCTAATGCAGTTGTGACTCTGTGGTAGAGTGGCAAGCTAAAACACAGGATAGGCTTGAAAAGGAGATGTGAAGACCCCAAAGGAGGTAGACAGAGGTTAGTCAGACTAGCCAAAGGTTGGTAAACAGGGAGGGTAGTCCAGAACAGCCAATATTGGTACGCAGAGTGGGTAGCCAGGGGCAGTTAGTGTTGGTACACAGTGCATACATTAAACAAATTCCATGATTAAAATAATGAATGAGGAGATACAAGGAACAATATGTTGAGTTATCTTTTTATGTACAAGTATGACCTGGGTTTACCCCAAATTGTCCCATTTTAAAATATGAAGTTCAGATTCATATTCTTGGCCTGCAGTCAAAGGTTTAACATCTTGTGTTCTGATTGTTCAGGACAGGAAGGAAATGTGTTCATGCTGCTGACAATTAACCATGCACCGTATGTGTGGTACTCTATCAATGCAGTTGGTTGCCAACTGTTTGACAATGCACTAATGCACAGTTGCATTGGCAAGCTACGTAACAATGCGGTTGCACATACACAGGAGCTCTTCATGTCCCTACTATGTCATGTCCCTTGCTATCCCATGGCGGCAAGTTCACAAAATTGTATGTATCCCTGGGAATATTTACCATTATCCAACTTAATTGTACTTGTTGTTATCAACTTCATAAGGTTAAGTTGACCCTACCAAGAATTTAACTGGCACACCTGAGAAATGAGCAGATTCTACAGATGCATTAGTCCCCTGAACTATCTCATCAGCTGTGCTAAATCAAAAATATAATGCTATTTTATGCTACGATGCTTTAAGAGGTTCTATAACATCCACATTTTTATATATTTTTTATTTCTGCTTTAAATTACTTGTAGGTCAAATGTAATATTTAGAAAGGACTGGAGCCCAAGCTTCAACAACGAAGGACCAAACAGACACTCTTTAATATGTAAGCTACTGTACACATACCTGATCTGACTGATTGATGCATCAAATACATCTACAATATAAAACCCACAATTACATGTCACCAGGTTGGTGCAGTCATATTCCAAGGCCCTGTGATAGCAGCTTCTGTATCCAGTTACAGGTGAGGTGGTAAACGGAGGAGCCCTGCAGACATCCTGGAGCAGGCATAGGATATAACCTTGATAGAATAGCGGGAAGTCTGCAGGCTGAAGAAAATAAACCATGTAGAGCAAAGCAAAAACAAACAGAGCAGAAACAAAATTAATGAAATGCTGAGTGCAGGGCTGTAGGACAAACTTAGGAGTAAAGGGAGAACTAAAGCATACATGCAGAGGACAAAGCACAAGATATAACTGCAAAACTAAGGCGACATACACAGTTACATATATAACACAGGACAACATACAGAAGACAGGGCTAAGGAATACAAGGGACGGAGTGATCAGCCAAGATCTTCATCCAAAGGGGATAAAAGCTGGGACATGGGGATAGGAAAGATTAGCTGAGATCCTCAGGTGCTTCAGGGAAAGAGGGTAAGGAACATACAAAGAAAAATAAATACTGGAACTAACCTAATATTCTGAGATGGTACAGAGGGAGGATTTAGTTATTTTATAAGCATACATGTAAGCTAGCCAACCAGAGTCAAGGTACTTCACAATCAGGCAAGTTCCTAACTCTGGAACAAATAATAAACTAGTTTCATTAATAACAGAATAGAATAACATAAACTACACAAAAACACAAGACACAGAGCAAACCTGAAGACCGCAGATCTGACAGCTTGAGAGAAACTAAACGGGTGTAGTTGCACATTTAAATAGAGTCACTGAGCAAAGCAAGAGGAGAGAATGAAAACCTGCAATGGATAAAAAAAAAAAAAAACAGACAGCAGGGAACCGAATGACTAGAGAATAAAGGAACAGGTTCTAAGACAGGACAGAACTAAACAGGACTATAAGACAGGGCTTAACTATGATAGGGATGAACTGTGACAGGGCTGAAATATGACTTAGCTGAAATGTGACAGGGCTTAAATGTGACAGGGTTGAACTGTGACTGGGCTTTCCTATGACACATCTTTAGGATACAGGGCAGACTGATTACAGGGCTTCAAGTTACAGGTGCAGGTATACAAGGAACAGTGCAGGATCCAGACTGTAGCTGGATTGGGCAGATGCCACTCTGGGTCCCAACTGGGCAGGTGTTGCACTGGGCAGGTGCAGGATTTTGGGCCAACTGGGCAGGTACTGCTCTGGGAAGAAGCAAGGGAGGGGTGCCACCCTATGGGAGTTGTGGCTGAGCAAGGGAATGATGCCACTCTGTGGACAAGAAAGTAAAGGATGTCCCTCTGTGGCTGAGCAAGGGAAGTGCCACCATGTGGCTATACTAGGAAGTGCCAAGCAACAAAGATACAAAGCAAAGGCAGGAGCAGGACCGGTCTTAGATGTGTGCTCGCACAGGGCACAACGCCCCAGGGGGTGCCCGTCCGCTTGCAAAAAAAAAAGAATAAGTTTACAAAAAAAGCCAGTAGAGGCACTAGATTACCAGCCCTCGGCTCGGTAATCTCTGCTGGATCCAGGGAGGGGGCAGAACTAATCGGCTGAGAGGTGTAGCTCCGCCCCCCACCCTGTGAAGCAGAACAGTGTCTGCTTCACGGGGAGCTGCAGGCAGCAAGAGAAAGTGCTGCTCGCGCTTGCCATGCCTGCATTAAGCATGGGGAGCCTGCATTAAGCATGGTGAGCCGAGCAGCACTTTCTATTGCTGCCCGTGGCTCCCCGTTAAGCAGACTCTGCTCTGCTTCACAGGGTGGGGGTGGAGCTACACTTCAGAGCCAGTTAGCTCGGCCCCCTCCCTGGATCCACTTTTGCAGGCAAAGGGAGGGGGGGGGGGGAGGGAGAGAGACAAAACAGGGTGAAGGGGGGGGGGGAGAGGCAGAACAGGGGGAGAGAGAGAGAGACAGAACATGGGGAGGGGGAGAGAGACAGAACAGGGGATTGGGAGAGATACAGTACAGGGGAGAGAGGTAGTACAGGGGAGGAGGGTGAGAGATACACTACAGGGGAGGGGGGAGAGAGACAGTACTGAGGAGGGGGGAGAGAGACAGTACAGGGGAGGGGGGGAAAGAGACAGTACAGGGTAGGGGAGAGAGACAGTACAGGGGGGAGAGAGACAGTACAGAGAAGGGGGGAGACAGTACAGGGGAGGGGGGAGACAGTACAGGGGGTGGAGAGAGACAGTACAGGGGAGGGGGGTGAGAGACAGTACAGGGGAAGGGGGGAGAGAGACAGAACAGGGGAGGGGGAGAGAGAAAGAACAGAGGAGGGGGGGGAGAGAGAGACAGACATGGCAAGGAAGAGGAAAGGGACAAAGATGGGAAGGGAAAGAGACACATACATAGGGGGTGAAAGGGGGGGCGCCATGGGGAAAGCCCGCACAGGGCGCCGGAACACTTAAGGCCGGCCCTGGGCAGGAGTGGGAATCATCAAGAAAGGCAAAAACGATACAAAAAAAACTGGATACAACCTGGGTGAGTCTGAACACGGGTTGGGGCCTGATATTACCAATGATGGCTAATCTTGGCATGGCAGATGTTTGGGAACTAGATATCTCATGATTCTCAGTTCCTTTTAAGCCCATCACTGCTATAGATTATGCACCATATGCCAACTCGGTGGATAGAAGAAATGCTTTGATTGGCTCTAGCCAATTTTAGACTTTATTTATATATTTTGTACTTTTATATTATTTTATTATTATAATTGTATATTTTACCTTTATTTCTTAAGTGAAGTATCTGATTTTGCTGAAAATGTTATCAAGATAAACTACCTTGTTAACAATCTATTAAGAAAGCCAATCAGTGTAATTATTCAAGGAGGACTATCTTCTGTTTGCTGCTTATCCAGTGTAATGTAATATAATGAGTGAGAAAGCTAAATAAACAGTTGGTTGGGATAGGAATTTGAGATTTATAAAATGTGATTTTTATTTTGCTATGCCACTGAGCAGCCCTAGAGCTGCACTAACAGTTTTCTCTTATGGATGCTACAGTAATGCTTTTACCCTTGGACAAAAATTAGGATAATTAAAAAATCATGATTAAATGACCTCCCGTTAGTATAGCTCATTCTTTGCAGAAATACAACAGATGGTTCTGCCAATTAAAGCATGTAGCTGTGCAGTTATTGGCTCTACGTGTCTGCAATGGGTTCAACTGCTCTTCCAGGTATTTTAACAAACAAAGCTTGCCTTGATCTGTAACATAGATAAAGCTTCTTAATGTGCTTCACAATTGCACAGACATGACTGCATGAATGATTAAACAGGAAGGGTTAGATGTAAGATTAGTTTTAATTACGGAGAAAGAACTCTGAAACATACATTGGAATTTGAAAAAAAATTATATATACGCATCTTTGTCTATTTAAACAAAATGCAGAGAAGAAAACACTCAACTAAACAAACACATACATTATAAGATACTGCTGAAAAATTATACATGGGGGGGGGGGGGGGGGGTCATCACTCAGGTCATAGAAAAAGCTACATAGAACACCCATCTAGCATGTCTAGTATGAAAAGACAGTGATTTGATCACATTACAGATGATTATAGATAGAGCAAGCATAGGCACTCCATGATTCTTGGATGCAAAAAAAGGTACATTTTGAAGCAAATGACAGGTAGGAATAAACAGGTGCAAATAGCTTTAAGCGTTTCATGTCTGAAAGTGCTTAATCCTACAGGTCGTTTGCTTCAAAATGTACCAATTTTTGGAATAAAGATACTTGCATCCAAGAATCGTGGAGTGCCTATCCTTGCTCTATCTGCCTGTTGTTCATTGGATTGACGCCAAGCGCTTCGGCAGACCGGCACCCACGGTTCAGGGCGTCTCTTCTCAACGGCCTATCCGGAATCTGTGCCCGTACTTTCCTGCTTTGTTTGTTTTCCATAAGAACCCTACAAAAATTTAAAATATGTCCGCACTGCACAGTAGTACTGTACACAAGGTCAAAAATGGTCTATAATTGTGTTGCATTATGCTATTTCTTGCATCATTTCTAGGAGAAAAATATGTTTTAAATATGTTTGTGGTGATTCCTACTTAAAACATCAAGTGTAGCTCGAATTACTTTGAAAAGGAAATGTGTAATTTGCATATCAAGCCACAAATATGATGTCATAAAAAGGAGACACCATTACCCTCAGTATTAACAATGTTTATGTGATGTAATTCCTTGAAGGGTATGATCCTGTATCAGGGCTATATAACACTTTCATTGGTTGAGCATGATGGAATTTGGAGTCCAGAGAAGCTAAAAAGTCTAATATTGAAAACAACAATATACAATGACCGTGTACAGCTGACCAACATCCCTTTCTTCCAAACTGATCTCTGCCCAGCAACTTGGATAATATATTACATGTCTTTTGTGTTTCAGATCATCACTGTGAAAACAATAGTGCAGGTTTATGTTTGAGATTAATCAGATTTGACTTTGCTTAATGACAGATTAGGTAACTATTCATGCATTATGATAGACAGCGATGTAATTGTCCTCATTTGAATGTTTTCTACTGATTGTCAAAATAGTTCATTACAACTTTGCCACACGTTATCTTGTTGCCTTGACAATTGAGTGTAATTTGGGATTCATGCTGATGTCATATTGTTCCCATGTCACAGTGTCACCTTTTAGCTGCCCATGCATGACGGCAAAGAGGAAATAGTGTTAAAAAAATGTCATATCTATTTTTTTAATGGAAATAGAAATTATAACAGCTGGCAATAAGTGCCCCGGGATAAAAAGCTTTCTGTCCTACAGTGCATCTTTGTGTTGCCTTTCATTATGTTACTAATGATTATGGGAAAGATAAGGGAATATAATATTAAAACATTTTCTGAAAGCATACAACAGAATGAAAGAGATTTAGCCAATTTCTCATATATACTAAGACATTTCTCATATTAAACTAAGACATTACTCGCTTTGACTAACTATATTTATTAGGTTCCTATTTTAAACAGAACCATTCTTTTTATTGCAATCTCTATTCTATATATATAACACAAATCTTAAAAAGTCTTGTACGTTATTTTAGACAGTAAATTCTCTTGATGTTTCAGTGTGTTATTTTATGATTTGTTTGCTTGTTTGATTATCAATCACACAGAAGACAGCTCTGCGATTAAACGGAGCATTGCTCAGAACCAATTTGACATCTTTAGGAAGTCACATTGCTGACTTCCAGCCTACCATGTTGTAGGGAGGGTTCTCCGCCACATGGCAGCACTGATGGGCCTATGACCTCACACATGCCATGACTGACATGAACACACCAATCAGAGAGATCAATGGTTGTTGGACCACCTTGCACAGTATAGCTTTTGCAAATACTAGGGAGGATATTATTTAAATTATGCCCTGTTGGTCCATTATAAGACAGTATAATGAGGCCCAAGTGCACTTCTGACTCATTAAAAGAAAAAACATATGGTTTACTCACACTTTTAACAGAATGATAATAGAAAATATTATAAGATGGAATATGTATTTCAATGATGACATTTTGAAAAATAGACCCTGCAATAACTGGGTCTATTTGGATAACGTGGAGTGTTCATTGTGCCCTAGGGGGCAAAGTTTTGGTGTTGCATCATAGATCAAGTATCAAGGCATCATAGAAACACTGGCTAAACATAGGCAGAGACCATTCGGGTTTCACCACAGGACGTACCAGCTACGACCATCGTCACTAAGTGATACGTTGTCTATTACGTACCTGGTACTTGCATTGCCGCGAAGGGGTTAATTAAAACAATCATCAATTCTCTGTAGCCCTTAGAGTTCCAAATTGATAGAGTCAGCAGCTCACTTGTCAAATCACTTGCAGTGAAAAGACCCAAGTGTGGTTGAATGTCATCAGTATGGAATATAGATATAGAAAAATTGTGAAGCAGAAGATATCAAAATTGGTCAAATATGCAAAATTTATCTTAAGAAATGCACTAAAAAGTATTTAAAAGTTGATAGCAGTGTTTCCAAAAATATATAAATAAAAGACTGAAAGTCCAATATGTATGCAAGCATCTAAAGCATCTAAAGATAACATTCGAAATCACAAAAGAACTGGCATCTTATAAAAGGTGTCATAAAATGCAAATATACTCAATGGACGCCCAGCTCTAAATAAAAACGTGAGAACTATTGATCAGACGCAGGCAATGTTTCAACTCTCGTGAGTTCTCGTCAGGCCAGGTCTTCGTCCTGGAGCACCAAGTTAGAGTGTGTGCATTTACGAACCATTATTCGCAGTAATATGCAAATAAGCTTATTTATCAGCCCCTGACCAGGGTTCTCGCGCTCCTGGATTGCTGAGTGAAGTCTCTTATCCAACAGTGTGTCACTGTGTGCTCCACTTCCATAGAGTAATCAACCAGAGTTCCAAACAAGATTTAGTAAAAGCGTCCGATAAACTGAAAATGGACATTCACTCTGCATGGATCCGCTACCACTTCGGATCATGTCTGTGGTATAGCATGAAAGCTTTTTCAGTACGGGGAAGATGGCACTATTTTTCCAACATAGTAGTGACCTTCCCCTACACACAGGTTAGAACTGTGGGGGACCAGAATTGACAAAATGGTGGTAATTCTACCATAGTATTATTCCCTCGCTATTAACCTTTGCCTCCAACCAGGGAATTCCTTTCATGAGCAAACAAAGGGTAAATAGGTATGCAGCAGGAGGAAATTGGAATATTTTGCCCAACCTTGGAAAAAAATCCTGCAGACACCTATGCAACCCCCCTTTATCTCTGCTCATTTCGATATACTCAATCTATCACTATGTTCCTTCTGTCATTGACCTCCTAATGTTCCATGGCACCAGATTGCCTCGACATATCTTTACACTGGACAAGATTGCCCCACATAGCTTTCCACTGTGCCATAAACAGTATCATTAAAATAATTACCTGGCATTTCTCATAAATTCATTTATAAAGTTCCACAAATGTCTTTCATAAAACTATTCATATTATAAAATAATACTTTCAGCAATTATGTTAAATTAAAGACAGTGCTAGTTAGATCAGACTGCAGTGACATTTTTAGGCTATTTTGTGAAGGTGGTTTTGTGTTTAGCTATTCAACCATTAAGTTATGTTAAAGTAGGTATGTTGTGTGCTGTTACAAGAAAGATCCATTAGGGGGTAGTCCTGCACTAATATTTTCTTATAGAAGCAGTATAGGATATATGACTGTCCTGTGCATAAAGGAGAGTCATCTGAATGAGAACAGATCCTGTTACCTTGATGAATCAGATCTGTCACTCAGACTACAAGCTTCACAGTGATATTATTAGCACAAAGGCATCAACTCAGCATTTTATTTTATACAAAGCCCCACCTTTCCCGCAGATAAAAGAAATAAAGGGAGAGAAGTTTATCTTTCACACATGGCTTCATACACTAGTACTTTCACACGTGTCCATGCTTTCAGCATTCCCATTGTCTGTGTGTATTTGTGTCTCAGTTTCTTAATGATATCTATTAGCGGGTGAAAGCAGTGATACCAGATTCACTCAGTGGAGACACAGGTTCGTCAATCATAAATGATAGCCTGAGAGCAGTGCATTGGTATCATTTGTATTCTGCTACCTGGATTTTATTCCTCAAATATATTTTTTATTGTCAAAAGTTGTAATATCTTAAAATACTAACATAACCTTTTTTAATAGGCTCACTTGGGAAAAATAACACTTTTTACTTTTACTACAATTTAGCAGAAAGTGAAATAACAGTGGCACTTGCGGCAGCATGCACTGTACACGTGGGATTACACTCAGCTTTGTCTCTAAGCAAAAGAAATAAAAAAAAGTCTAGTGTTTCTTTAAAATCTCTTAGCGCCATTATTGACCTTATTACACGTCATGCAATCACACTTCAGCGCTAATATTGCACAGCCAGAAAAATAAAAAAAATACATAAAAATTGGGTTTGCATGTAATGTTACTGATTTGATCATTCTATTGTGCAATGGCCTTGCCAGATTATGGGGCTACAGAACTTACCCTCATTGTCAATATGATTTGGAAAATTGTACGTGTAATGACTTTCAAGATCCCAGATAAACCACCCTCGTCCCGGGCCAACACCCGCCCCAATAAACACATATCAAAACTTTATAAATGGTGTAGGGTGTTGGCCACAGCTTTATTAAAACCTTTATAACCAGCAATTTTTAACGTAAAACCTTACCAACTGCTGGTCTCTGACTGGCAGTTGATAATTTACCACCTTGAGTCCAAGAGCCCCGCCGGGCTGCCGCACCTTTAGCCGATGCAGTCCACTGGCAATGTGCTGATATCCACTAAACAGCACTGGTCATGCCACAGAAACTGTGACTTAAAAATAAACTAGGGGTGGGAGAGTGGATGAACAAAGCAGTGTTCATATCAGGTAGTTTCCAAAGAGACAAGAACACTTGATAACCAACAATATATAACATGTAGAACCCCAGTGTAACATAGTTGAACATGTGACTGAAACAACCAATCAGAAATATTGCGGTTAACAGGCATGCCCTCCCCTTCCCTGAGTGGTCCAGGGAGGTTGCTTTATCTCTTTACCTCCATCTGTTATGGATAACTCAGTAATGATTCTTCATAACTTGAATTATATAAGAACGCATGGACCTAGCAGATTATTTATAAAACTCTTTTAGTTCAGCATGGCACTTTTTCAGGGCTGGTTCCATTTTACCTCATGTTTCCGACACCATTCTGCTTGGAATAATGTTGTTTGCCCCGTATGTATCCAATGTAGCATTGGATACATACAGGGGAAATACTAATGTCATTTTTTAAAAAGTAGATTTATTTTTATTTTATTTTTAATAAATAAAATTAATTCCATTTTTTAGTTTATTGACTGAATTTACTACTGACTGAGTTGGTTTAATGAGTTATCAATGTCACAGTTCAAAATGTCATCAAATAATTGAGAAGTCCCTTTAATTATCTAGAATAGTTTTTGTTTTCAGTCATAGGATTCTAGCATTGCATTATAGAGGAAGCACAATATCATTTTGGATCATTCCACATTAACAGGTATTATTACATAGATTGTATATCAACTGGCTTTAAGTTGCTATGTATACATTCAAGGCTAGAGGGAATACTTAAAACACCTCTTATATTTTAACCCAGAGCCATAGCTAGGGTGAGGCGACCAGTGGCGGATCCAGGAGGGGGGGGGGGGCGATGGGGCAATTGCCATCCCCACCCACCTAAGAAGAGGGGGGAAAAAAACCTGCCGCTTTAAAAAAAAAAAAACACGCTTGCAGGTAGAGACGGAGGTGAGAGGAGATCAGAAGATCCCCCCTCGCCATCGCTCTACCTGCCAGACTGCACAGGAAACGGCTTCCCGTGCAGTGTGACAGGGAAGTGCCGATAGGTCACGTGACCGGCGCGCTGACGTCATACGTGCACCGGGTCACATGACCTGTCGGCACAACCACCTGGGAGCCGAACAGGCAGCATTGAGGAAACCATGCTGCCTGCCATTAGCCACCAGGGAAAAAGGTAAGTGCTGGGGAGATGGGTGGATTTGGCCAAATTGGTAGGGGCTTATTAATGGCAAATAACACTGGCTTAATATTGGGCAAATTAGCAGGGGCATATTAAATGGCAAATAATACTGGCATATTATTGGCCAAATTGTCTGGGGCTTATTAATGGCAAATTACACTGGCATTTTATTGGGCAAATTAGCTGGGGCATATTAAATGGCAAATAACACTGGCATATTATTGGGCAAATTGGCAGGGGCATATTAAATAGCAAATAATACTGGCATATTATTGGGCAAATTGGCAGGGGCATATTAATGGCAAATAATAGTGGCATATTATTGGGAAAATTGGCTGGGGAATATTAATGGCAAATAATACTGGCATAATATTGGGCAAATTGGCAGGGGCATATTAAATGGCAAATACTGGCATTTTATTGGACAAATTGGCTGGGCCATATTAATGGCAAAATAATACTGCCATAACATTGGGCAAATTGTCAGGGGAAGATTAAATATCAAATACTGGCATATTATTGGGCAAATTGGCTGTAACTTATTAATGGCCAATAATACTGGCATAATATTGGGAAAATTGGCAGGGGCAGATTAAATGGCAAATTTGCCGTGATCGTATAGTGGTTAGTACTCTGCGTTGTGGCCGCAGCAACCCCGGTTCGAATCCGGGTCACGGCACTCTACCTTTGTGCCGGGTGCGGTGGCGCGTACCTGTAATCCTGCTCCTGGGAGGCTGAGGTTGGCGGATACATGCATCCATGAGTTCAAGTCTTGAGTCTACACTATTACTACTAAAGTTCTCTGTAATTGTTGTTCATTATTTCCTAACCGCTTAGTTTGCACAGCGTTATTAGAAAGAGCCTGGATGCATGAACACCCAACCTCGTTATTTTCAATTTAAGAGCTTGTCTGCTCTTCTAAGAGCTGCTTTTCAAAGAGTATATTTAAGAGATATTCTGGAGATACTCTGGAGGTAGTCTGAGGTATACAAGAGGTGAGAAAAACTAAAAGATCTTTTTGATTTAAATTCTTAAAATGGCAGATTTGGTTTACTGTGATAATTGTTCTGCATTTGTTTCACATTCCATTTTTTGGAGGTTTGGAGGCTGTCTAATCTGTAGACAGTTCTCAAGATTGCAGCAGGAGATTGCATTTTTAAAGTCCGAGATTTGTAATTTATCTGTAAAACAAACTCGGGCTGAGACTGTTGCGAAGTCACTGCCACAGAGGCCATTGCCGCAGAGGCTTCCTAGGAATGGCAGGTGGATTACTGTTGGATCTGGTAGGCTTAGAGTTGTTGATAAAAGGCATGTCCCGCAGTCTGTGGCTGTCCAGAATTCATTTTCAGCACTTGCAGAGTGCAGTGGTGTTGTGGAGGCAAGCTCAGACGCAGAGTTTGAGGAACCACTCTCCTATGTGGCTAAGGTGTGCAAGGAGAAGGTGAGGCCTGATAGAAAGCAGTTGTTGTTGGGCGATTCTATCATAAGAGGTGCGGAGTTGGACAGTATTGGCTTAGTGAGATGTCTTCCTGGAGCTACTGCTCGCAGAGACAGGAGGCGTATTTCTAATATTGTTAAGCAAGCAAATCAGGAAGGAGAATTGGATGTACTGGTTCATCTAGGGACAAATGATTTGGCTTGCAATGAGGTTTCAGAGGTGAAGGAAGCTTTTCGTGTTCTTGCCAATGATATACGGCAGGTTGTGTCCACACTGTCCTTTTCTGAAGTTATGCCTGTGCATAACATTCACAATGATAGACGGATGCGTATTAGGAACTTCAACTTGTGGCTTGGAGAATGGTGTCGGGAGCAAGGATTTGGCTTTGTTTCTCATGGAAGTTCACTATGGGATAGAAAGGAACTGTACAAAAAAGATGGTTTGCATCTTTCTCAAAAGGGAACGAATGTTCTCAGTGAGCAGTTCAGAGGTTTTGCTAGGAGGTTTTTAAACTAAAAGAGGGGGGCAAAATGGCGATAAAACATCAATCCAATTGCCCCCCAAAAAAGGTACAGAAGTTACCTGTAGTCAGTGTGCTGAAAAATGTTAAGCTTAGGGTCATGTCTACAAATGCTCGCAGTTTAGGGAATAAGATCCATGAACTTGTGGTAATATTGGCAACTGAGAATGTAGATTTAGTGGCTGTTACTGAGACATGGTATAATGAAAAACATGACTGGGACATTTCAATACCAGGGTACTCTTTATATAGAAAAGACAGAGAAGGTAAAAAAGGGGGAGGGGTGGCCCTCTATGTGAGGGATAGCTTAAAATGTAACGTAATACAAGTTAGTGAGGCGAACATAGAGTCAGTTTGGGTTACATTAGAATTTCATATGGTAACTCGGGTAGGTGTGATTTATAGACCCCCTGGACAAATAGAGGAGTTAGATAATCTACTAGTTGAGGAAATAGCTAAAATGACAATGAAGGGAGAAGTGATCATCATGGGTGACTTTAATCTTCCTGATGTGAACTGGAAATACAAAACAGCTACTTGCGCCAGGAGTACGCATATCCTAAACTCCCTACTGGGATTATCTCTAAAACAAGTAGTGGAGGAGCCAACTCGAAAGCAGGCCATACTAGACTTAGTGTTCACAAATGGAGATTTGTTATCAGATATTACTGTAGGTGAAAGTTTAGGATCTAGTGATCACCAGACAGTGTGGTTTAATATAAGAACAGTGACGCAGTCACACCACACAAAAACAAAAGTTTTAGATTTTAGAAAAACAGACTTTTCTAAAATTAGATTAGATGTGAAGGAGTCATTATCAGACTGGAGCAATTTAAATGGAGTCCAGGAGAAATGGGATTATCTAAAAGTTGCACTACTGAAGGCAACAGAAAATTGCATAAGGCTTGTCAGTAAGAGCAAAAAATTGAAGAAACCACTGTGGTACTCTGCAGAGGTGGCTAAAATAGTAAAAAAATAAAAAGCTAGCATTTAGTAATTATAAAAATACTCAGAGTGAGGAAGATAGAAAGATCTATAAGAGTAGGCAGAAAGAGGCAAAGCAAGCTATAAGAGCTTCCAAAGCACACACAGAAGAGACTATAGCCCAGTCAGTGAAAAAGGGGGATAAAACATTTTTTAGATACATAAATGAGAAAAGGAAAGTAAAACAAGGATTAGTTAGATTAAAAACAAAAGAAGGATGCTATGTAGAAGAGGATAAAGGCTTAGCAGACTGCCTTAATGAATATTTTTGTTCAGTTTTTACAAATGAAAATGAGGGTAAGGGACCTCATTTAGGGAAAAAGACTAATGAGTCTTTTGATGCATGTAAGTTTACAGAGGAAGAGGTTTTACTTCAGCTGTCTAAAGTAAAGACAAATAAGTCGATGGGACCTGATGGGATACATCCAAAGTTATTAAAAGAACTTAGTGGTGTACTAGCAAAACCGTTAACAGATTTAATTAACCAATCATTGTTAACGGGAGTAGTTCCAGAAGATTGGAAATTAGCTAATGTTGTGCCCATTCACAAGAAAGGTAGTAAGGAGGAGGCGGGCAACTATAGACCAGTAAGTCTTACTTCAGTAGTGGGGAAAATAATGGAAACCTTGTTAAAGAATAGGATTGTTGAACATCTAAAGTCGCTTGGATTTCAAGATCAGAGACAGCATGGGTTTACTTCAGGGAGATCATGCCAAACTAATCTTATTGATTTTTTTGATTGGGTAACTAAAATAATAGATCAGGGTGGTGCAGTAGACATTGCTTACCTAGATTTCAGTAAGGCTTTTGACACTGTCGCACATAGAAGGCTTATCAATAAACTGAAATCTTTGAGTTTGGATTTCAATATTGTTGAATGGATTAGACAATGGCTGAGTGACAGGCAACAGAGGGTTGTAGTCAATGGGGTATATTCGATGCAAGGTCTTGTTACTAGTGGGGTACCTCAGGGATCTGTTCTTGGACCCATTCTCTTTAATATTTTTATTAGCGATATTGCAGAAGGTCTTGTTGGTAAAGTATGTCTTTTTGCTGATGATACAAAGATTTGCAGCAGGGTTGATATTCATGGAGGGATAAGCCAAATGGCAAATGATTTAGCTAAACTAGAAAAATGGTCAGAGCAGTGGCAACTGGCATTTAATGTGGACAAGTGCAAGATTATGCACCTTGGGCGTAAAAACCCAAAAGCAGAATATAGACTATTTGGTACAGTCCTAACCTCAACATCTGAGGAAAGGGATTTAGGAGTAATAATTTCAGAGGACTTGAAGGTAGGTAGGCAATGCAATAGAGCAGCAGGAAATGCTAGCAGAATGCTTGGTTGCATAGGGAGAGGTATTAGCAGTAGGAAGAGGGAAGTGCTCATGCCATTGTACAGAGCACTGGTGAGACCTCACTTGGAGTATTGTACGCAGTACTGGAGACCGTATCTCCAGAAGGATATTGATACTTTGGAGAGAGTTCAGAGAAGGGCTACTAAACTGGTTCATGGGTTGAAGGATAAAACTTACCAGGAAAGGTTAAAGCATCTTAACATGTATAGCTTGGAGGAAAGACGTAACAGGGGGGATATGATAGAAACATTTAAATACATAAAGGGAATCAACACAGTAAAGGAAGAGAGTATATTTAAAAGAAGAAAAACTACCACAACTAGAGGACATAATCTTAAATTAGAGGGGCAACGATTTAAAAGTAATATCAGGAAGTATTACTTTACTGAGAGGGTAGTGGATGTATGGAATAGCCTGCCAGCAGAAGTGGTAGAGGTAAACACAGTCAAGGATTTTAAGCATGCGTGGGATAGACACAAGGCTATCCTAGCTATAAGACCGGGAACGGGGGACTAATAAAAGTACTCAAAAAAAAAAAAAAAAAAAAATTGGGCAGACTAGATGGACCGAATGGTTCTTATCTGCCGACACATTCTATGTTTCTATGTTTCTAAATACTGGCATATTATTGGACAAATTGGCTGGGGCATATTAATGGCAAATGATACTGGCATACTATTGGGCAAATTGGCTGGGGAATATTAATGGCAAAGGCATGGAGGCATGTAAATGGGGAGATGGGGCATGTTGTGGGTGTGCATCGTGGGTAGGGGAGGGGTGGCCAAATTTTGTCTGCCTAGGGCAGCACAAAACCAAGATATACCACTGGGGGGGGAGAGAGAGGAGAGAACACAAGGGAGAGAGGAGAGAACACTGATGGGAGGGGAGAGAGGAGAAAACACTGATGGGGGAGAGATAGGAGAGAACACTTATGGGAGAGATAGGAGAGAACACTTATGGGGAGAAGAGAGAACACTGAAGGGAGGAGAAGAGAGAACACTGACGGGTGGGGGAGAGAGGAGAGAACACAGACGGGGAGAGGAGGAAAAGAGACAGCTATTGGGAAGAGGAGAGACACATACTTGTTTAGAGGGACAAAGAGACAGTCACAGGAGGTAGAGAATAGAGAGAGACATGGGAAGGCAGAGGAGACAGACAGACATGGGAAGGGAGAGGAGAGACAGACATGGGATGGCAGAGGAGAGACAGAGAGACATGGGATAGGAGAGACAGACAGACATGGGAGAGGAGAGACAGACAGACATGGGAGAGGAGAGACAGACAGACATGAGATGGGAGAGGAGAGACAGAGAGCTGGGAAATGAGAGGAGAGACGGACGGACATGGGAAAGAAGAGGATACAAAGACGGACATGGGAAGGAAGAGGAAAGAAACGGACATGGATGGAAGAGAGACTGAGGGACAGGGGGAGTGAGAGGTTTGCGACAGACATAGGAAGGGAGAGGAGCATGACAGAAGGACATGTGCCCCAACCGAGATCAGACTCTGGATCGAGAGAGAGGAAAAGACAGACGGACATGAGAGAGAGGAAAAGACAGACTGACATGTGCCCCTCCCGAGATCAGACTCTGGATCTGGCCCTGGAGGCGACTGAAGCACCTTGACCATCACCTTTTGTGAACAATAAATTTACACTTCTAACATTTTATTTTTTAGATTTTTTCCAGTGTGTGCTACCATATGATGATACAGCTATGACATGGAAGTGAAAAATGGAGAGAAATAGAGGTCACTGCTCGAATACTGGTTCCAGGACACATAGGTGACAATGCTTAATAGAAATATGATGAAAATTGTGTCTTTAATATGGGGTTTTTCACATTCATTTAGCTACAGAGATAGGTTTAAAGCAAATTATGGGGAGAAGAAATTGTCAGCATCATAATGCTGTTATCAATGCTAAATGTACAGAAAACCTGGAGCTCTAAGGTGTATGATATATAAAATAAAGTAAAATAGGAGACACAGATATACTTAAGTAGACTAGTATGTTCTTTGTAATGGAAGTTCTTCCCTTTGGACAGGTCGCAGGCAGAGATTAATATGCAAAAGAAGGAACAAATTTAACACATAGTGTTACATGTATCAATCAATAGATTATAATGCAACAATTTGTAAGGTCATTAATTAACGTTAAGGATACAAAACATATGGAGACAGGTAGCCTTAATCTTTGATAAGGACGGAAATAAAATACTTAAATAGCATTGGAATATAAAAATATACAAAACTTTAATCTATTAGACAAAAAGGATAGATATAAATATACAGCTGTATAGAACAAGTGAACAAATAAAAACAGACAAACACATTAGACCAAACACGAAGTAGAATAAAATGATAGCCGTGTTTGAAGGCTTACAAAATATGGTGGTGGGTCCTAATTAAAGGCTCAATAACAATAAATTACCAGCAAGCCACGATAGCGCACCTTTTCATCCTTGCTCAGTAGTTCTAAATGACGATAAACAGAGTTTTGTTTAGAAGAGTAAAAAAAGTTACATTTTATTAGAGAATAGTAAAAAACATAGTTGGAGAGACATAGTCTCACGCGTTTCGCCACTCAGGCTTAATCATAGACTGAGCAAGGATGAAAAGGTGCGCTAACGTGGCTTGCTGGTAATTTATTGTTACTGATTATTCACAGCTGAGAACGCTGTTTATGCTGCACGTCACTTGCAACGCTTTCAGATATTCCTGCATGAGCTCCTATTCAATGTGATCAGTTACTCAGCTTCCCTTTCCTAATTAAAGTCTCCCACTTCATCGCTTTGGGCATCTGGCACCCTGACAAGTCGATTCTGCGGTATTTCAGCAGTGTCCTCGTCTCGAATAATATCACTCTGAGGTTTGCTTTTAAATCCTAATTTCCATGATGACCTTCAAAAAGTCTATTTTCTGTAGTTGTAGAGATCTTCAGATTCAAAAAAATATTTTTGCGGCTCTGGCCAGCCGTATGGCCACGTATCAGGAGCCAGTAAAAGGGACAGAAAACACAGGTCCAAGTCTTGTGCAAACAACGGGAACCCGTGAGGAAAAACAAGCACTATGCGTTTCGCCAATATCTGGCTTCTTCAAGGTGCACTTGGGGCATGTGTTTGTCTGTTTTTATTTGTTTACTTGTTCTAATACAGATATATATTTAGATCTATCTTTTTTGTCTAATAGATTAAAGTTTTGTATATTTTTGTATTTGTGCACCTGTTGTATAATTTTAAATTATTGTGCATCTGTTTGAAAATTATTGTGACTAAGGTCACCCTTTCTGTTATTATTGGGACAGTATCACACAAGGCATCAGGAGTATTTACTTCACCAAGTATGGGCAGGGCTAACAGTACTGCCTAACTGGCAGCAGTGACTACTGGCTGGTGTGTTCCTGCATTGATGTCAAATCACAGAGGCGGTCACGCATCAACATGGCGCACATGCAGATTGCGTCATATACTTGTGTAATTGGCGTGTGTACCAAATATAAAGCAGAATTCCAACAAATTTCGTGAGTCTGTGCTGCCTCAGCCAAATAAGGAGACTTTGGTTGCCTTTGTATAAAAAATAATGGGCTGATTTCTGTCGGGGAACCCTCTCCCGCACTGAAAAGTGACGGACGTTTTAAAAAGGTGCCATTATTATACATAACAAACTGCTATTGCACCTTTTTATAAAACTGCTAACACTTTGCAGTGTGGGTATTTGTATACATAAACCCCATTATGTCTAGGTGCATGACACACATGGCCCATCACAAGGCTGGTGTAAGTATTTTTTCCCCTTACATATCTTTGTCCCTATCTAATGCTTTTACTATCCTTCTCCTCTTCCAGTGTTTGTCCAATCTAACCCTCCTTTTCTTGCTCCATGACATTCATTCTAAAGTGACTGGTGACCTTTGGCACAATAGCTGTGCCTACCATAATCCTAGCCAAAATGTTTGAAGCTCAGTTCACTGCAGTGCCAAAGATTAGCTGTCAGTTACAGATCCCATGCTGCTCAAGCAGCCATTCAGTTGGCTGAATGTTGCATGAAGAATACACTATAGCAGTTATTGCTTGTGGCATAGCATTTCCCTATGCTGCAGAGTGTGTTAGGGAAAGCGATTAAAGGGCACATCCAGCACTCTGATTCACTGTTTAATAAAGGGCACATGAAAGGACTTCATGATGCAGATGCATATAGCTTGAGCCACCCTCATGCTGGTTTGCAGGGAGAGATGGCTCAAGCTATATGGGTATTAGGTATTCTTAAACACACCAAAGAGCATTAGTAACCTGTTACCGTGGCATTAGGAAGGGAAAAGTGGTGGTGCCCCAGCCCAGTTAGAGAGATTAGAGAGTAGCCCAGGGTGCCATTGCCCTCCTGTCACCTATGCCATTCCTCCCTTGCCAGCACCCAATAGGCTAGTAAAAGATCTGCTTGAGGCCAATATAAGTCTATGGAGGCAGTATCATGGCTGATATTTTCTTGAAATAAAGATATAAACCCTACCATTCCCATGTTTTAACAGGGGGTCTAGTTCCCCCCTCTTGTTCTATCTGTGAGTGTCTCTAATTACAATACATGGATCATATAATGTAATTTAGAGTGTATGGCTGCAAGAAAACAGCATTTAAGGCTATTACTTGATTTATTTTGTATTTGAATTAAGCTGAATTTAAAAAAAAATCTTAATATCCAGAGACTGTTGCTGTACATCTATAGGCTGAGATTATAAAGTCTGACTGCTGTATACTTTTTTATTTAACAATATAGTAAATATTTCAGCGTACAGGATTACAAGCTGGAGGTAACTGTTCAATATAATTTTAGCGTATTTTACAGTCGGTATTATTATTTCAGCACACTGAGGCATAAAAATTCATTGTTGAACCAGTTTCATTTGATGAAATTTTCATGTAATCTGGCCTCGCAGTAGCAGCTCAGGCTGCAGAATCAGCAAGTAGCCTTGTGGCTGTCATTATGCATAGACTAGAATTATTCGATATGAGGGTCCAAACTCAGAAAAGATTGGCAGTGGGGATTATGATGCAGTTTAGATATTTAATAAGTCAGAAGAAAATATTCATGGAAATGTCCCATATAATAAACACTTTGCTCCTAGCTTAGAATTATTTCCTCTTTTATCAGAACACATCAAGAGACTTACAAATCAATATAGTCTAGCTAGCTGGAGCCATATCTATATACATTACAAAACTAACATGGTTCATTCCTAATGTTCAAATATGACTGTGCAGCTACATATCTGCTTAACAGGAGGTGATAGGGATCCCAACAGCAGAACCAAATAGGCAGTCAGTTGAAAAGGGCATTGGGTTAATACCGTATTTGCTCGAATATAAGACGACCCTGATTATAAGACGACCCCCCCAAACTGTTGATATTCCTTTAAGAAAAAAACTAAAAACCTGAATATAAGACTACCCTATAGGAAACAAGTTTAACTTATATATATTCACATGTAAATTGCTCTTTAATATTTAATAAAAATTATGATTTTAAACAAATGCATTTCTTATTTTTATTTCCTTTTATGTGCCAATGCTGCTTTTCTCTCCCCCCCTGCGTTGTCTCTCTCCCCCTCCCACGTTGTCTCTCCCTCCCCCCAAACTTTTCTCCCTCTCTCTCTCTCCCCCCTTCCTCCCCTTGTCTCTGTCTCCCCCCTTCCTCCCCTTGTCTCTCTCTCCCCTTCTTCCTCCCTTTGTCTGTCTCTCCCCCCTTCCTCCCCTTGTCTGTCGGACAGCAGGTCCGTCATAATAGACGGAAGTGTTGGGCAGCATGGAGGATGTCTGCAAATATCCCTGGCGCCTAGTGGAGGCAGCCGGAGGATGTCTGCATGATACGTGCAGACATCCTTCGCTGCTGCCCGGCACTTCCGACGGGACTTTTATGATGAAGCCGGAAGGACCCAGCTTCATCATAGAAGTCCCAGCGGTCGTGCCGGGCGGCAGCGGAGGATTTCATCGCGCAGACATCACCTGCTGTTAGCAAGGGGGATCCAGGTCCCCTGCAGCTCTGCGTGGGACCTGGATCACAGTCTTATAATCTGACCTCGATTTGAGGTAGATTATAAAACGACCTTGAATATAAGATGAGGGGTCTTTTTCCGAGCATTTGCTCTGAAAAAAAAACGTGTCTTATATTCGAGCAAATACGGTATTCTAGCTATTATATAGCCATTATATATTTCATTAGTGGTTAAACAGGTTAAGTTATGTACTTTATATTTATCCTGGCTGCCAGAATGATCTTATTTATTGGGATTTTGCAAGCGTTTAAAATCAGCTACTTATTAATTACAGCTGTACTCCAATTTTGTTTCCCATAAATCTGTTTTAGCATTATATTTGTAGCTATGTCTAAAATATTTGAAAAATATACCTATTTTAGTGAACACGCAGCCTGTGGGTGACTTCAGAGAGCTGTCCTGTTATAAACATCAGATCATTCAAACCAAGATAGAGGTAAGATCCATTTCACACATTGCTTCCCCATGCCCCTACATCATGCACAAACACTATGTTACACAAGTACAATTGTATTATACCATTGGAGCACTCCAGTCCTCAATGTGCTGGTCTATAAATGCAAAGTTCTCAAATTGGACAGAGGTGATAAGTGGAGTACCTCAGGGATCTGTCCTGGGTCCTCTTCTTTTTAATCTGTTTATTAATGCTCCACCAGTGAGTATAGGGATTAATGTCTCACTGTAAGAGGATTGGGACTAATCGTGTAACTGGGCAGATAAATGGTAAATGAGATTCCATATAGACAAATGTAAAATTATACATTTTGGGTGTAATAATAAAAATGCAACATATAGTTTAACCCCTTAGTGACAAGAAATTTTTACCTTGACTTTCCCTTGGTGACAATGGCTGTTTTGACATTTCTGGGGTGTTTGTGTTTAGCTGTAATTTTCTTCTTTCTCACATACTGTACCCACACAAATTATATGTTGTTTTTATCGTCATAAGAAGGACTTTCATTAGATACCATTATGTTCATCATAACTTATAATTTGCTACAAAAAAAATCATAAAATATGAGGAAAAATTTTAAAAAAACCCCACTTTTTCTAACTTTGACCTAAAATAGAATTTACACAAATACAATCATTAAAAAAGACCCCATCTAAATAGTTTCTAAATGTTGTCCCGAGTTCAGAAATATGCATGTTTCCATATTTTTCGGTATTTTTTTTGTGCCTTATGGGGCAAAAAACAAAAATAGTGTTTTTGTTTTTTCCCTGTATTGACCTTTTGACCCCAACCCGAACCCTTAATTTAATCCTAACATTAAATTTAACCCCAACTCTAACCCTTATGCTATCCCTTAATATATTTTCATTTAAATTTAATTTTAACCCTATCCCTTATGCTAAAAATTCTTTAATTTTAACCCTATCGGCCTATAGGCCACCTGGTGTGCCGTGGGAAAATTTAAAAATTAAAAAAAAAAAATCCCCCGGTGAGCTTTCCTCCGTCTGGGACATGGTCCCAGAATCGGAGGATTAACCTCACGCGGGGGTGAGGGCCGATCGGGAGGAGAGGCTGCTATAGGGAGCTCGCTCCCTAGCCTCTCCTCCTGGCCATAGAGATCACAGCGCGATGGGTGCAAGCTCCGCCCCCGTCGCGCTGTGTCAGCTGCTTGCCGGATATCAGGTGGACGGACATCCGGCAGAAGGTCCTGGATGATGGACCAAGTGTAAGGTAAGTAAAAAAAAAAAAAAGTGTGACTGTGTATGGGTGTCTAAGTGTGTGTGTGTGTGTGTGTGTCAGGGTGTCTAGGTGTGTGTGTGTGTGTGTGTCAGGGTGTCTAGGTGTGTGTGGGTATTACTGGGTTCTGAGTGGCACAATATTCTTGGGCTATGATTGGCACAATATTACTGGGTTCTGAGTGGCACAATATTACTGGGTTCTGACTGGCACAATATTACTGGGTTCTGAGTGGCACAATATTCTTGGGCTATGATTGGCACAATATTACTGGGTTCTGAGTGGCACAATATTCTTGGGCTATGATTGGCACAATATTACTGGGTTCTGAGTGGCACAATATTCTTGGGCTATGATTGGCACAATATTACTGGGTTCTGAGTGGCACAATATTACTGGGTTCTGAGTGGCACAATATTACTGGGCTCTGACTGGCACAATATTACTGGGTTCTGAGTGGCACAATATTACTGGGTTCTGAGTGGCACAATATTACTGGGTTATGAGTGGCACAATATTCTTGGGCTATGATTGGCACAATATTACTGGGTTCTGAGTGGCACAATATTCTTGGGCTATGATTGGCACAATATTACTGGGCTATGATTGGATCAATATTACTGGGTTCTGAGTGGCACAATATTACTGGGCTCTGAATGGTACAATATTCCTGGGCTCTGAGTGGCACAATATTACTGGGTTCTGAGTGGCACAATATTACTGGGCTATGATTGGCACAATATTACTGGGTTCTGAGTGGCACAATATTCTTGGGCTATGATTGGCACAATATTACTGGGCTATGATTGGCACAATATTACTGGGTTCTGAGTGGCACAATATTACTGGGCTCTGAATGGTACAATATTCCTGGGCTCTGAGTGGCACAATATTACTGGGTTCTGACTGGCACAATATTACTGGGTTCTGAGTGGCACAATATTACTGGGTTCTGAGTGGCACAATATTACTGGGCTCTGACTGGCACAATATTACTGTGTTCTGATTGGCACAATATTACTGGGTTCTGACTGGCACAATATTACTGGGTTCTGAGTGGCACAATATTACTGGGTTCTGAGTGGCACAATATTCTTGGGCTATGATTGGCACAATATTACTGGGCTATGATTGGCACAATATTACTGGGTTCTGAGTGGCACAATATTACTGGGCTCTGAATGGTACAATATTCCTGGGCTCTGAGTGGCACAATATTACTGGGTTCTGAGTGGCACAATATTACTGGGCTATGATTGGCACAATATTACTGGGCTCTGACTGGCTCAATATTACTGGGTTCTGATTGGCACAATATTACTGGGTTCTGACTGGCACAATATTACTGGGTTCTGAGTGGCACAATATTACTGGGTTCTGAGTGGCAAAATATTCTTGGGCTATGATTGGCACAATATTACTGGGTTCTGAGTGGCACAATATTCTTGTGCTATGATTAGCACAATATTACTGGGCTATGATTGGCACCATATTACTGGGTTCTGAGTGGCACAATATTACTGGGCTCTAAATGGTACAATATTCCTGGGCTCTGATTGGCACAATATTACTGGGTTCTGAGTGGCACAATATTACTGGGCTATGATTGGCACAATATTACTGGGTTCTGAGTGGCACAATATTCTTGGGCTATGATTGGCACAATATTACTGGGCTATGATTGGCACAATATTACTGGGTTCTGAGTGGCACAATATTCTTGGGCTATGATTGGCACAATATTACTGGGTTCTGAGTGGCACAATATTACTGGGTTCTGAGTGGCACAATATTACTGGGCTCTGACTGGCACAATATTACTGGGCTCTGAGTGGCACAATATTACTGGGTTCAAGAGAATTACTTTATATATAGTCAATATAGGCACAGAGTTAAATTTTTTAACATTTTCTAATGGTGGTGTGCCTCGTGATTTTTTTCATGAAACAAGTGTGCCTTTGCCGAAAAAAGGTTGAAAAAAACTGCTATAGGCTAATCTAACTATAATACCAGTTTTAAGCTAATTAAAACTTTTTTTCTTTTTAACATTGCTTGCTGCCTCAAGCAACATATTCAAAGCGACGGAAGTGAATTTACTTTCACTTCCGAAGCTCAGATCACAAGAGGGCATAGCCATATTGACGACGCACGCTGCTCCGTCAATATGGAACCCACGATTGCTCCGTGGGGCGATCGTGGGTGCCCCAGAAAGGAAATTTCGGTGCTGGCTGTTGCCTAAATGTTTTAAATAAAACATTATGCAACTAGAGAACATACAGAAAAGGACTACAAAACTAATAAGTGGAATGAATATTTTTAGTTATGAAGAAAGGCTAGAAAAGTTAAAGTTTTATACTGTAGAGAAACAGTGTCTTACCGGGGATATAGTAATGTTGCATAAATATGTGCAGGTCCCCTACAAAGGGCTCTCTAAAGACCTGTTCATTAATAGAACACTACAAAATACAAGAGGTCACCCACTAAGACTTGAAGAAAGGAAATTTAGTGGAAGGGATTTTTTTATGGTAAGGACAATAAAGTTATGGAATTCACTGCCTGAAAATGTGGTGCTATCAAATATATTAGATGCCTTTGAAAGGGTCCTGGATACTTTTTTTTTAAATGAATTAGAACATAAAGGGCTAAATATGATAGTATAGGCATTTATATTAATTTAGTGCTTGTTGAATTCAAAAGCAGAATTCAAAATTGCTAAAATAAGGTTGTTATTTTTTGCTTTCTGTGGATCAACAGCAGTAAACCAAGAATAGGAAAAGAGTTGAACTTGATGGATTCAAGTCTTTTTTCAACCTAAACTACTATGTAATATGATTGCACACGCACAGCATTCAAAGGATTCCTGCCATCATTCTCAATCTGAAGACCAGTAAAAGTCAAGCACTAACTTCCTTGTTTGTCTGCTCGTGTGTAAGTTCTCTAAACTAGTATAGCTGCTGTCCTGTTACAAGTACTTAACTGTAAGTTTTCTTCTTTTGCTCATTTAATGCAATATTACATTTGTATCCTATTTTTGCTCACACACAGGGCCTGCCTTAAGTGTTCCGGCGCCCTGTGCGGGCTTCCCCCATGGCGCCCCCCCTCGTCTTTCACCCTTATGTGTATGTGTCCCTTTCCTCTTCCTTGCCATGTCTGTCTCTCCCCCCCCTCCACCTGTTCTGTCTCTCTCAAACCTCCTGTCTCTCTCTCTTTCCCCTCGCTTGTTCTGTTTCTCTATCCCCCCTCCACCTGTTCTGTCTCTCTCTCTCTCTCTCTCTCTCTCTCTCTCTCTCTCTCTCTCTCTCCCCTCCCCCTGTTCTGTCTCTCTCCCCCCTCCCCCTGTTCTGTCTCTCTCTCCCCCCTCCCCCTGTTCTGTCTCTCTCTTCCCCTGTTCTGTCCTTCTCTCACCCCCTGTTCTGCCTCTCTCTCCCCCCCCTGTTCTGCCTCTCACCCCCTGTTCTGTCCTTCTCTCACCCCCTGTTCTGCCTTTCTCTCCCCCCTCCCCCTGATCTGCCTCTCACCCCTGTTCTGTCCTTCTCTCACCCCCTGTTCTGCCTCTCTCTCCCCCCCCCCGTTCTGCCTCTCAACCCCTATTCTGTCCTTCTCTCACCCCCTGTTCTGCCTCTCTCTCCCCCCTCCCCCTGTTCTGCCTCTCACCCCGTGTTCTGTCCCTCTCTCACCCCCTGTTGTCTCTCCCCCCCGCCTCTTGCCTGCAAATGTGGTTCAAGGGAGGGGGCGGAGCTAACCGGCTCAGCGGTTTAGCTCCGCCCCCACCCTGTGAAGCAGAGCAGCGTCTGCTTCACAGGGAGCCACAGACAGAAATAGAAAGTGCTGCTCGGCTCCCCATGCCTGCATTAAGCATGGAGCCTGCATTAAGCATGGGGAGCCGAGCAGCACTTTCTATTGCTGTCTGTGGCTCCCTGTGAAGCAGACGCTGCTCTGCTTCACAGGGTGGGGGCGGAGCTACACCGCTGAGCTGGTTAGCTCTGCCCCCTCCCCGGACCCAGCACAGAATGCCGAGCAGAGGGCTGGTGAGCAGCCAGTGCCACTACCGGCTTTTTTTTAAAAAAAAATTTCAACGACCGGGCAGGCGCCCCCTGGAGTGTTGCGCCCTGTGCGATCGCACAGGTCGCACACCCCTAAGGCTGGCCCTGCTCACACAGATCACTGCACCACAGAGAAAGTTTGGAAAAGCAGATACCTCAGACCTTTTCACAAAAATACTTACCCAAAGAAAACAAAATTTAATTAATGTCCACAGCTCCTTGTAGAGCACATTTTTCTCTTGTGATAAAAATGCTTCTTACATAACCCCCTAAAAGCACTTATTATTTTATCAATAAAATAGCATGCTTTAAATTCATTTTATTTCTTTTTCATTTATAGTTTAATGTTACACTAAAGTGAAACAGTAGATTGCATTCTGTTCCTACTTTTACAGCATGAGCCACTTAATTTAACAACTCCTTTCTTATTAATTTTGCAGGAACTTTTTTTTTCGGGGAAAATCTTCTAAATAAAACATAACGTGCAAAAGAGAAAAGAAAACACAATAATTTGCATTTTGACTTGTGCAAATTAACTCACGGCACAGGCTGTCCCTGCCAAATATTTTAGGCCCGTCTGGGGATAAGAGGTAGATCTGCCCAGAGCTCCCTGACTTATGAGGACTGCCACCGCAAGACAACAAGTGCATCCCTAAACATTTAGTAATATAAATCTGTTGTTCTGTTGTCGCCAGGAATTAACAAGCTTAGTTCCTCTGAGAGGTGATAAGAATTCATTAATCTAATTAAATACTTCTTATTGCCAAAGTGACTTTGTAGAGAAGCTTTGCTGAAGGATAAGTGCAAAGGAAAATGGAGTCCCAGCAGAGAAACAAATGTTAGACTCGAGCAAGCAACTACATGCTTCATTAAAGTCCTAATTATCTATTGGTTCTAAGTAGCTGATAATATTAAATGAGTATCCAAGATAATTTAAAGAAATGTTTACTAATTGCAAGTGAAAAGTGCTATGCCACACTAGCACCTTGGGTACTGTAATTGCATGAATGTACCTGTATCTCTCATTGTAGTCTTTGTCACAGCAGGTTCTACTTTTGTTTCTTTAATGCAGATCACTGGGGGCCATTGTAGAGAGGCGCTAACACTTTGAATTAAAGGCACTGGAACACGCTGCATTGCTCAGGCCTCTGGTGCTCACATGGTTAAGCTGTTTTCGTGTAATTGATCTAAAGCTTTACAGGGACAAGATAGATGGGCTGAGGAGTATGTAGTCGTAAATATTACTTTGTCAGCTCTCCAATGCAGGCATCTTCACTACTAACCTATTACGTGCTAATTTATAGTCAGGTTCCTTATTACTGTTGCTTAGTGAATTAGGCTGTGGTAAATGAACGGGAGTTTAATTAATTATACATATGCAGAGGCCTCTTGTTACAAGAAGTACTATTACCAAATAGCCTGACATTGCAGTCTCCAGATAAATAGTTTGGTGGTTTGGTAGCATTGTTTTAGTAGCTAATGTCAATCAATTGGTCTTTAAAAAGATGAGCAAACAAGCAAAATTATTTTATATATCCTGCCCTTTTGCCACAATAAAGCTATGCTACAATGGGTGGGAAAGTGAAAGTTGTGACTAAAACAGCAGTCGCAATTTCTTTTAACACTTTGGACTTTGAGCAACATCAACCGCCAAGACTAAATACCAACAGTCGTTGAAATAATGTGTTGGAACGAGGAGGTCTGTTGTTACAACTTCATTCAAAAGCGGAGCACTTGGGGATAAAGTGAAGCATATAAGTGCAGCACATGCTGCGTTTAGACTGGGTACACTCTGATCTGCAATTGCAGACTAATGCCATTCGTAATCAGGCTGTTTGGCTCGTGTTAGGAGCGTAGAGCAGGGTGAGAGCAAGGGGCCTCAGGAAATGTATAAGCAGGCAAGAGGTCTGTAAAAGTAGCGGAGGTATGAATTGTAACAACAGGCAGCAGGTTGGTGCAGGTGGCACAGGGTCACAACAGAAAACGAGCCGCATCAGGGAAGGAGAAATCTGGTTAGTCCAGATAAACAAAGATGAGGTCAGGTACCAAAAAGACAAATATTGTGGATAGGGAACGCAGTAGGGAACTAGGAACTAAGCAGGGAGAATCAAACTTAGCAGCTCAATATTCAAGCATGAAATGAAGTGTGAGATGGGGTTTTATAGGACTGTAATTATAAGCTCCTCCCCTCAGCTCCAGTTGAATACTCCTCTCTCCACAGGTCACCATGGGGCACTTCAGGGAAGTGTCAACCTCTTCCCCCACACCCACCAATGCAGGGACACTATCGGGCACCAGGATACGCCTCCCCCGCCAAGTGTAATTAGAAAGCACGCGCTACCTACGGTGCGTGTAATGCGAGACCAGTGATGCGGCCTACCCCACGATGGTGCGGCCGCAGAGTGGTGTGCGAGAGTAGGTCAGGACCCTGTAGATGGTAAGTGCCCCCTGTGCTGAGGGTGAGGGGGCCTGAGATCCTGACACAGGCTTAATGCAAACATCTAACAGAAGTAGCTTTTCATACAACTTAGTTTTTCCAGTGGTATTTGCAAAAGAAACACAGTTATTTTAACCACTTCTCTTGTCTTCACAGAGTTACGGTTGACACTTATGACATCATTGTGCAAGCTTTAGCCACAGTTGTAAAGTGAGACTTGCTTGAAGATTTTGGAGAATGTTACATCATGAGTAAAATTCGCAAAATGGATGCTGGAGACAGACACCTAATTTTATTTTTACTTTTATATGTAATTAATTCAAACATAGAAGAAAAAAAACAGTGGCAAATGTCTTATATATGTGTTTTTTTTTAATCCACAGGTAATCTAGTTACATATTATGTCCCTTTAAGCATTTGATCAAGTATTCCACTTATTTAAACTGAAACCCCATTGAGTGAATTGGGAGAAGAGTGGTATGCATGTGTTTACTCCTTTATAATTATTTAGGGTCTGTCTGTCTGTCGGCAGGTTTCTGTACTGTACAGCACTGGTTCCCAACCAAGGCCCATCCAACAGTCCTGGATTTAGGAATAAAAAAAACACCTTAGACACAACTGGGTAATCCCTAAATCCTGCACTGTTGGGTGGGCCTTGAAAACTAGGTTGGGAATCACTACTGTATAGCATCTGAGCCGTTGTTTTCCATTCACTTCCATTTGGTTTTATCATTTTAAATTATCTTATAATCTACGCTGACCAAACAGTGAATGAATACAAACAGAGGTGTAGCATGAAAACATTGAGTACAGCAGAAAATGGCTGATCCAACAACTCTGCTTATGTGTACACATACATAAACATGTATATATGGGCTAAATTTATTAAAGCTTGAAAGGAAGGTAGATGTAACCATTCACCCATGTGTAGGCTCATCCAGGCTGTGTCTAGTCATTTCAGTATCCTTTTTGCTTTGCTTTCTTGTTTAATATTTATGCTCATTCCTTTCTTTTTGTTTTCCTGCCTGTCTAGTATTCCTGCCCTGTTTCTTGTATCCTTGTCTGGCCAGTTGGTCCCAGTATGGCACCTACCCAGTTGGCCTCAGGGCAGCACCTGCCTAATCCAACTTCAGTCTAGTTCCAGCACTGTATTAGGGGTGACCTGTATCTTTACTTAGAATCCCTTAAATGGGATGCCCTGTTGTAGTACTGCCTGTCTTAGTGTTCTAGCCCTGTCATAGTTTACCCATGATTTTTTTGAATCAAAATGTAATGTACCGATTCACTGTAAGGGATGTCAGAAATTTGATATAAATAAACTTATATGTGTGGGGATAGAGAAAATGAATTCACATTGGCGAGGGGGAAACATCATCCAAAAACTTTCTCAGAAAAAGAACAAAATGTATTTATGAATTAAAAACCCTAAGGGTCTGAATTCAAATTTATACATCATGTTTTTTTTATGAAAGTTAGTAACAGGTTAAAATTCCTAGGTGCCACATGACAATACGGGTATGTGGCACATTAATAATTCTTATCAGATAGCTCCTTTGCATCTCTTTTTCACCCTGATATCACCACAAGGGTCTTTTAGGGTACATAAGTTTAATATTCCTCTTTTTTCATATATGTTCTACTACAAGTATTAGTTGTTTTTTTAAAATATATGCTGTCCGTTTTAGATAACATTTATTTTAGAAGTGTGTACTTTAACCCCTTAGTGACCGAGTGCTATGCTATATTTGATGTGCCTTGAAGACCAGAATTCCATTATTTTTGTCATATGTATACTGAACTGTGAATTTTTTTTCTTTGTGTTCAGTCCACCCACACAAATTATATATCATTTTTTAAAGGACAGATAGGGCTTTTATTTTATACTAATAATTTCATCATATGATATCTACTATAAAAAAAAAAAAAAATATGATGAAAATATGCCATAAAAATACAATAATACGTTCTCATGGTCCTATAGGACCATACTTTTCAGGACGTATATATACGTCCATATGCGTTAAGGGGTTAATAGATAAATTTTGTTGTAAACCCCCCCTTTTTATAATGTTACTAATACAAAGTATGTATATGTATTTTTTTTATGTTTAGTATGTTTTTTTTTTATAAATTCTGGGAGAATTATACATCTTCGGCCACTTATAAGCCTCCTGCAAAGAAGAAAGCCACTTTAAAGGGAAAAAGATTGATGATTTATCTTGCTTCTCCCCGTTTGAGTTACTATGGAACATAATGTGTATATGGTGGAATGCATGACTACGTTGGTGGAACGCATACGGCACTTCCGGTTCTCACACGTGACCTGAAGTAGGAAGTGGAATCGCACCTGAATGTGATATGGGACAACTACATGAAGTGTATAAAACACATGATTTCAGGATCCAGGACAGCGCCATTTCTCCTGAGGAAGCCGAGACTTGGTGAAACGCGCAGTGGCTTTTATTTCTGCACCTTGCATGGGACTATTCTCCAGAACGTGTTTTTATGCTGTATTAGCCCAATTATTGGGCCCTTTAATTTTGTAAGTTGCTCCAATAAAGGAGGCCATCAAACTGTACTGCTCTATGTGCTTTTTATTCTTTTCGCACAGAAACATCTTCTCCAGATATCATGGGCAATTGTTTATACTCATCTGGGTTTGTGAGTGGGATACTACATATTATTATGTATTCAGCTTTTTACACTATGATTTTCTTTGTGTTTATATTGTTCTGTTCCGTTCCAGGTTTTCATCTGTTTCTCTTTTGCCTAGTTTCTCTGCTTTGTATTCATGTGTAACCTCGTCCATTTGTGCTCCTTTAAGTTTCTGCAGTCCTGTCCAGTTCAGACTACAGTTACTCCTTGTTTGTATCTCTATGCAATGTGAATCTTTAACTTCTTTCATTCATTTGTTAGTTCTTAACGCTAGGGACATGGCTAATTGTGGGGTACCTTGAAGTGGTTGCGAAGCTTAATCTTATGGCCATAAGTAACCAAACCCCTACTATTTATCATTTCTAGCATTAGGCTAGTTTCTGTATTTATGTTTGTTCCTTTGAATGTTCTCTTGTGTTCTTTCGCCCTGTCCTCTGTATGTACTCTTAGTTATATCTGTGCCTTTTAAGTTCTGTATCGATGCCCTTTATTTGTGCCCTGCATTATATCTATGTTATTTTCTATAATCCTGTGCCTTGTATTGTTTATCCTTAGTCTGGTTTCTTATCTGTCCTGCTCTAGTCTGTTCCTAGCCCTGTACTCAGTTCTCTTCTGCCTTAGCTGCTTTTCTGCTTTTGCTCTGCTTGGTCTATCTCTTTGTTTATTTTGTCCCAGCCTGCAACATCCTGCTTTTCTGTCTAGCTTTTTCTGTCAATCCATGCCTGCTCCAGGATTTCTTTAGGGTTTCTCCAGTGCTAGCCGTGTTGTACTGGATACAGCAGCTTCCTCCACAGGGCTTGTGTATGTGGCTGAAAAAACCTGGAGCCTCAAGCTACCCAGGAAGTGCAATTACCGAGCACAAGGTCCTGTCTCCCCACCTGCACTGTAGCTCGTCAACTTGGGCGCTAAGGATCCCATGTTACCTGGACCCCTGTGCATTACACTACATCAGTAAAACTTGAGTGAATAACTGGTGAGATACCAGTTACAGTTGGCCAATTCCACAAACCACTACCTCCACTGGTTTAGTTAAATAAATACTAAAAGTAGATGCTTACTAGTACATATGGCCAAGTCGGATGTACTCTCTATAAGATGGTTCCTGTGATTACCCAGTACCTGTCAACTAGCAGGTCACAGGGACAGGGAAGCTAACACTTTTCATTGACTGAGGACTATTCAAAAGTTATGAAAAGTTATGGGACATATAGATTACATTGGTAATGGATAACTTGCCTAAGCCCAGGCAATCACAATACACAAGTATAAAAAGGAGGATCTATAATGTGGTGTTGGGGTTCCCAGTCTACAATTCTAATAATATATTGTTTGGGGGATTGTTTATATGAAAAACACAAAAACACATGTTGGCTAACAACTATTCATGTTCTTCTTCTCCTGAGCAGCTCCTACAGGTTGGGTTGGCTTGGCTGTCAGTCAGCTGACATTTACTTTCACACAGTGCCTTTTTACATTCACCTCTCGGCTGGGAGGAATTGATATTGCCTCTTTTAACAAAGGGGGTAAATCTGAGCAAACAGAATTAATTGAACACATATGGAGATGATAGCTCAACCAACAGTGAATGGAACCTGTATGTTATATAAAGGTCATTCAAGCATTTTATTCATTTACAGACCTCGGCTGCATGATGCTACTTTCTTTAAAAGATTAAAAAAATCCATCCTTTTCTGGCTTGTTTTCTTTTACAGATAATTCACTTGATCTGTGTTCCTGAAACTCACTTCTTACACTGACCTAATAACCTTCCCTGTCAAGTGGCAAAGTTAATGGGATCACTGAACAAGTGGTTAAAATGGCAGTGATGCATCACAGTCCAGGGAAAGGCATAATAACAGTGTGACTAGAATTGAAAATGTACTGCAATTTCCGTTCAATGTATTTGTGGGTTTACTATTATTAGAATATGGATAAAGTGATTACAGAAGGCAACTGGAACAAAATAAAAATTACATCACAGCAATAAAGCGAAATAGATGGAGGACATTGATTTCTGCAGGACGGACAATGAATCATTGATTGCGCATCTTCTCATTAACACATTTCATTCTGACCCTTTTGTTTCATTGGTTAAAGGCCAGTGATAGATAGTAGAACCATTAGCAATTAAATAGTTAACAACCCAGCAATATATCTTATCATAGCTTTTCACAATGCTAGTATCAAGCCACAGCATACTGAATATGAAAATCACACAAGATATTCAATTAAATAGGCTTCAAATCATCTGTGAGGGTTAGAGATTACAATTCACTCTCTTTGCTCCTTTTTGAAACTATAAACAGACAAACAAGTGAAAACATGTTCCATGCTAGAATAGGATCCTTTGGGCTGGGCCCAGTGTTATAGTTATAGGCTGACTCTTCCTTCAGGGAGGAAGCTGAAGATAGAAAGGAATCCAGGAACAATCCAGGGTGGACTTCTGTATCCATCAGGTTGCACCACAGGTTCAGACAGTGCACTGGAATGAACCAGCTCTAAAGGCAGCACGGCAGGTCCAAAAGCAAAGCCGGGAGAGCACGCACAAAGGTCAGGAGAATAGAAGTCAATGTAACAGAGAAGCATTTATGGTTGATATGAAGTCATGTTACCTGTTAATTATTATTATTCGGCCAGTTATGATGTATTAAAGCAGCACTGGTTGTTTTTGGCATTCTAATCTTTGTAAGGGATAAGATTATGGAAAAGGCCCTGAGCCAAGCATCTTGTATATATCTACAACTCCACCAGATATGCCCATGTGAGCCCGGTTCTTGCAAACATCTCCAGCAAATCGGCGATACGGATGGGAACATTTTAGCCAGGGATATTGGAACATAATACCATCTATTGGCAATTTTATACTGTGTTTCGACCAGGCTCAGGCATTTAATATCCTTTGAGCTGAAGATAGAAAGGAATCCAGGAACAATCCAGGGTGGACTTCTGTATCCATCAGGTTGCACCACAGGTTCAGACAGTGCACTGGAATGAACCAGCTCTAAAGGCAGCACGGCAGGTCCAAAAGCAAAGCCGGGAGAGCACGCACAAAGGTCAGGAGAATAGAAGTCAATGTAACAGAGAAGCATTTATGGTTGATATGAAGTCATGTTACCTGTTAATTATTATTATTCGGCCAGTTATGATGTATTAAAGCAGCACTGGTTGTTTTTGGCATTCTAATCTTTGTAAGGGATAAGATTATGGAAAAGGCCCTGAGCCAAGCATCTTGTATATATCTACAACTCCACCAGATATGCCCATGTGAGCCCGGTTCTTGCAAACATCTCCAGCAAATCGGCGATACGGATGGGAACATTTTAGCCAGGGATATTGGAACATAATACCATCTATTGGCAATTTTATACTGTGTTTCGACCAGGCTCAGGCATTTAATATCCTTTGAGGCTCTAACAAGGGAGTCATACCATTCCTTCGCATTTATTTTAATCCCTAACTCCCTTTCCCAAGCCAATATTGCTGGGGGAGTTGTTAGTTGTTCTTGTATTCTTATTAATTTTGAGGCTTTCGCTAGTACTTTGTATGTTTCAGTACCATCGAAGAAATGATTTATGATATTTAACATATTACTATCCTTAATCAGATGGTCATTTAGAAAACTTTTAATCCTCAGATAACTGAACATCTCTCTATCCGGAAGGCCAAACTTTTCTTTAATATGGACAAAGGAATCCATTTTCCCCCCTACCATTAATTGTTGAATAAGATTAATTTCACAGCATTTCCACTCTCTTAGGTTTAAATTATCCATTTGATGTTCTAAGTAATCCAGGTTTAGGTTAGATGGCAGTGTATCACTCGTTATTTTTAGTACGTTCCTTATTTTGATCCATTCTGGTATTAATTGTTTATGGATCAGGGATGGAGATTTAATTAATTTATTACGAGTCTGCCAAATTAAACTATTTAGATCCTTCACATCACATGCTGAGGCCTCCAAAGCATACCAACCTTCTTCTCTATTTTTTTTTAACTTGGGTCGCATGAATGTGACCCAATATGGTGGCATGGTACAGCTTCTTAACATCTGGAAAACCCAGGCCTCCCTTATCTAGTCTCTGAGATAGCAGTTTGTTTCTTATCCTTGGTTTTTTCCTTCTCCATATGAAATTACTAATACTACTCTGAAGCATCTCTAACCAGGCTTGCGGAACAGCTAGGGGAACCATTCTCCATAGGTATAGCCATTTCGGGAGGAGATACGCATTAACTGAATTCATTCTGCCCCACCAAGATATTTTTCCTCATTTTTAGCCAGTTATATGAAAATCTAAGCAAGGACAAGAAATTTACCTCCATTAATTTATTAATATCTCTGCTGATTTTAATACCCAAATATTCTATGTGATCCTTTAATTAATCCGTTAATTATTTTAAAGCAGTTTGAAATACACCGCTCAAAAAAATAAAGGGAACACTAAAATAACACATCCTAGATGTGAATGAATGAAATATTCTTATGAAATACTTTGTTCTTTACATAGTTTAATGTCTTGAAAACAAAATCACACAAAAATTATGAAATGGAAATCAAATGTTTCAACCCATGAAGGTCTGGATTTGGAGTCACACTCAAAATTAAAGTGGAAAAACTCACTACAGGCTGATCCAACTTTGATGTAATGTCCTTAAAACAAGTAAAAATGAGGCTCAGTAGTGTGTGTGGCCTCCACGTGCCTGTATGACCTCCCTACAACGCCTGGGTATGCTCCTGATGAGGTGGCGGATGGTCTCCTGAGGGATCTCCTCCCAGACCTGGACTAAAGCATCTGCCAACTCCTGGACAGTCTGTGGTGCAACGTGACGTTGGTGGGTGGAGCGAGACATGATGTCCCAGATGTGCTCAATTGGATTCAGGTCTGGGGAACGGGCGGGCCAGTCCATAGAATCAATGCCTTCCTCTTGCACGAACTGCTGACATACTCCAGCCACATGAGGTCTTGCATTAGGAGGAACCCAGGGCCAACCGCACCAGCAAATGGTCTCACAAGGGGTCTGAGGATCTCGGTACCTAATGGCAGTCAAGCTACCTCTGGCGAGCACATTGAGGGCTGTGCGGCCCCCCAAAGAAATGCCACCCCATACCATTACTGACCCACTGCCAAACCGGTCATGCTGGAGGATGTTGCAGGCAGCAGAACGTTCTCCATGGCGTCTCCAGACTCTGTCATGTCTGTCACATGTGCTCAGTGTGAACCTGCTTTCATCTGTGAAGAGCACAGGGCACCAGTGGTGAATTTGCCAATCTTGGTGTTCTCTGGCAAATGCCAAACGTCCTGCACGGTGTTTGGCTGTAAGCACAACCCCCACCTGTGGACATCGGGCCCTCATACCACCCTCATGGAGTCTGTTTCTGACTGTTTGAGCAGACACATGCACATTTGTGGCCTGATGGAGGTCATTTTTCAGGGCTCTGGCAGTGCTACTCCTGTTTCTCCTTGCACAAAGGCGGAGGTAGCGGTCCTGCTGCTGGTTGTTGCCCTCCTATGGCCTCCTCCACGTCTCTTGATGTACTGGCCTGTCTCCTGGTAGCTCCTCCATGCTCTGGACACTACGCTGACAGACACAGCAAACCTTCTTGCCACAGCTCGCATTGATGTGCCATCCTGGGTGAGCTGCACTACCTGAGCCACTTGTGTGGATTGTAGACTCCGTCTCATGCTACCGCTAGAGTGAAAGCACCGCCAGCATTCAAAAGTGACCAAAACATCAGCCAGACAGCATAGGAACTGAGAAGTGGTCTGTGGTCACCACTAGTGTTGAGCGGTTTTTGGACCCCGGACCCGAACACGGACATTTCACTGTATGTTTGGGTTGGAGTTCGGGGTTCTGCGATTTAATGGCGCGTTTTGAAAGGCTTACATTGTATGTAATTCTATGGGCTTTCTATAAACCGAAAGTCTATAAACCGAATCTTTTTCGGTTTATAGACTTTCGTTTTATAGAATGCATGTAATGCTATGGGCTTTCTATAAACCAAAAGTCTATAAACCGAATCTCACATTACATGCATTCTATAAAACGAAAGTATGTTCAATGGCAGTTAATGTTACGCTTGGCCAGTAGATGGCACTGTTGTAATACGAATAGTTACATTCGTGTAACCTGAAGGTTTCAAAGTTACTTAATTATAGACGAAAGTCTATAAACCGAATCTCTTTCGGTTTATAGACTTTTGGATTATATAAAGCCCATAGCATTACATGCATTCTATAAAACTAAAGTCCATAAACCGAAAGAAATTTGGTTTATAGACTTTCGGTTTATAGAAAGACTCTAGCATTACATACATATACATTGTATGTAATGCTATGGGCTTTCTATAAACCGAAAGTCTATAATCCGAATCTCTTTCGGTTTATACACTTTCGGTTTATGGAATACATGTAATGCTATTGGTATTCTATAAACCGAAAGTCTATAAACCGAAAGAGATTAGGTTTATAAAAAGCCAATAGCATTACATGTATTCCATAAACCGAAAGTCTATAAACCGAATGTCTTTCGGTTAATAGACTTTCGGTTTATGGAATACATGCAATGCTATTGGCTTTCTATAAACCGAAATAGAGTCCCCATCCATACGAAAAGGTCAGTTGACCTATTCGTATGAATGGGGACTCTATTTCGGTTTATAGAATAGCAATAGCATTCCATGTATTACATAAAACGAAAGTCTATAAACTGACTCTCTTTCGGTTTATAGACTTTCGGTTTATAGAATGCATGTAATAGAGTGCCACAGAGAGTGCAGTGCGCTTGCAACTGCATGTGTGCCAGGCACATGACTTTAATCCTGTTCTGTTAGCTCAGTGGGCAACATCTAGGCATTTTTAAATACTGCAATTTGTTGGTGTTAAATATTACATTTGTGTCCTGCACTTCATATCTGAGAGTCAAATAGAACCGTCAAATACTGTGTTTACAGCGCACTTTGAAAAATGATAATAGTTTTGGGTGGTAAATAGTACATTTGCGTCTTGCGGTGCACTTCATATTTGAGAGTCAAATAGAACCATCAAATACTGTGCTTACAGCGCACTTTGAAAAATTCTAATAGTTTGGGGTGGTAAATAGTACATTTGCGTCTTGCGGTGCACTTCATATATGAGAGTCAAATAGAACAGTCCAATACTTTGCTTCCAGCGCACTTTGAAAAATTCTAATAGTTTTGGGTGCTAAATAGTACATTTGCGTCTTGCGGTGCACTTCATATCTGAGAGTCAAATAGAACAGTCCAATACTGTGCTTACAGCGCACTTTTCTGGCTACCTCCTCCTCCAGCGCCGCTTCCACCTACAGCGCCACGGTCACCGCCTCTTCAACCTATGGGTCGCTTAGTATAAACTGAAAGAGTATACCCTGCACTCCCACCCTCTCTCAAATGGATAATGTTGATCCTCCTGGCAGCCATGCTTTTGATTTAGATTTATCTTCGTCCAAAGATAAAATCAAAGATTCCATCTAGTGCTATTTTATGGCTCAGCTGTATTTGTAATTTGTATGTATTTTATGTTATTTTAAGTTTTTTCCCTATCCACATTTGCTTGCAGGGCACTTGTCCTACTCTTACCCACATTTTACTTCATTTTGCAGCCCTCTAGCCCTTTCCTGGACTTTCTTAGAGGCATTTTAGTGGCCAAAAGTTCATGTCCCCATTGACTTCAATGGGGTTCGGGGTCAACTTCGGGTTCAAGTTCGAGCACGGACCCGGAAATTTTTCCAAGTTCGGCCGAACCTGCCGAACCCGAACATCCAGGTGTCCGCTCAACTCTAGTCACCACCTGCAGAACCACTCCTTTATTGGGGGTGTCTTGCTAATTGCCTATAATTTCCACCTGTTGTCTATCCCGTTTGCACAACAGCATGTGACATTGATTGTCAATCAGTGTTGCTTCCTAAGTGGACAGTTTGATTTCACAGACGTGTGCTTGACTTGGAGTTACATTGTGTTGTTTAAGTGTTCCCTTTATTTTTTTGAGCAGTGTATTTGTCCTCCGGGAGAAATATGCCTGAGCTGAAAACGCTCGCGCTGTGCATCTACACAGCAACAGCGTTTCAGCCAATCAGGTAATCAGGTGATCCGTGCTGAGCGCGGGGAAACCTGACTACCTCAGATTTTTAAAAATGGCATTGATGGAGGACGCTATTTCTGTGTCTGTCACAGATTTAGCGGATGTCTCTCCTAGAGACAGCCCCATCAATGCTAGAAAGCTTCATAAGAGAGCTTTCCTTGCCAGGGATCTATCCTCTTCATCTTCTGAGGAGGATTGGACCCCAGTTTTAAATAAAAAGAATAAAGAAAGACGGCTGGTATTCTCTGCCAGTTCTTCATCTGAGGAAAACTTCTCTGCTCTTCCTTCCCCTCACACTGGTATGTGTAAAATTAAAGGGGACCGGACCCCAAAAAAGGGATAGTGTGTTTCCCTCGTTTGAGCACCAGAAACACCTTCAAGATAAAAAGACCAAATCTCGTTTGAGGCTAGATGGTTTTTCCCCTTCTTCTTCTAGAGCGTTTGCTCATTCTTCCTCTCAAAGCCGTCCCAGTTCCAGATACGGCTCTCCAGTTATAGACTGGGAATCTGAGGAAGTGGTACATTCAGCAGCTTCCACTGAGCGAGGGAAGTTAAGTAATGTCCAGATGGCTAGAGTAAGTCTCCTAGGAAAGACTCTTCCATCAAAATTATTTCACTCCAGATGGGCTATGGAGCACGATTCTGAGGTCAAAAATGTGGCTAAACTAGCCTTCAGAGCACCTTTGGTTAAGGAGGATGACCTTCTCCTCAGGAATCACATTGGTTATCCGGACATTCAGGCTTTAATGGCTCCAGAGGTAGATCCTGCTCTTTTATCCATATAAACATCTTGGAGTTAGGAGCCATAAAGTTAGCTCTCCAGAGTCTAGTTCCTCAAACCCAGTCACCAATGTCAGTAAAAGTCCAATCGGACAACAGGACAGCGGTGGCTTATATAAACCACAGAGGGGGCACAAGATCAAGGGATCTTTGTTTAGAGGCTCTAGATCTTTGGTCTTGGGCTTTAGAAGACAATGTTCAGGTATTCGCAGAATACTTTCCGGGAGAGGCGAACAAGCTGGCAGACTCTCTCTCTCGCCAATGTTTGTCTCTGGCAACGATTCAATTGAAGATTGCTCTATTCCAACGGATAGAAAGCAATTTCGGAAAGAGACAGGTAGATCTGTTTGCATCTCAAACATCTGCTCAGACTCCCAGGTTCGTCTCCCGGACCTAGACAAAGGGAGCTTGGAAAATGGATGCAATGTCTTTCCAATGGACAGATGTTCCAGCCCCATAAGCTTTCCCTCCTCCATCTTTACTGATGAGAGTTCTGGAGAAGATCCGCAGGGACAGGGTACAGAGCTTAGTTCTTGTTTATCCAGTATTTCCAGTATATCCAGAAGGATTTTAAGCATGCGTGGGATAGACACAAGGCTATCCTAGCTATAAGACCTGGAACGGGGGACTAATAAAAGCACTCCAAAAAAATATGGCAGACTAGATGGACCGAATGGTTCTTATCTGCCGACACATTCTATGTTTCTATGTTTCTATGTATTGATTTCCAGACCCTGGTATCCCTTGATCCATCAGTTAGTCAAGGGAACCAAAATCCCATTGGGCATGACTGTGGACTGCTTTCAGGGAACCAGCGATCTTCTGCTCAAGCTCCCGCAGCTGATGTGGATCGCTGCCCTGATAGGCTGTTAACTCATCCCCTTTTATCCGATCAGGTCTTGGATGTTATTAACTCATCTTTAAGACGTAGAACTAGGGTAAGATATAGAAAAATGATTGAGGATTTTAAAGAATGGAAGGTTTCTTTTCTGTCTAACTCACAGGGATCCGATACTGTTCCATTGGCTTTAGAATTTCTTACCCTTAAGTTTCATTCTGGCTTATCTGCCAGTACAATCAAGACCTATGGTTCTGCTCAGGCCCGGACTGGGACAAAAAATAGGCCCGGGCATTTAAGACTGAGCAGCCCATTTTTATTTTTTGTTAAACCAAATGGATAATTATGACAAATATAATATACTGGTGTCTTGCTGTCTATTAGTTATATTTAGAATGCTTCAGTCACTGTAATTAATCAGTTGGCATTATATAAATATTTGATTAAAAAAAATGAACACAACTTAATGCAATTTATGAAGTGCAATATCTTTAATTAAAGTTTCAAAAAAATAACAAATCTTTGAACATTTAGTTGTTTTTTTTAGAGATGTAGAATACGTGTAAAAAAAAAAAAAACAACTCACTTAGAAACTAAGCCCTGCTTTCTTAAAGGGGTACTTTAAGCACCAAAACAACTTTAGCTTAATGAAGAACTTTGGTAAACAAACCTCTCACTTAGAAACTAAGTCCTGCTTTCTTAAAGGGGTACTTTAAGCACCAAAACAACTTAAGCTTAATGGAGCATTTTGGTATAGATCATGTCTCAATTCTCCATTTAGGCATTAGGTCACTTTTGCTTCTGTTTATGCAGCTCTAGCCACATACAGGAGGCTCTAGCACAGCAGTTACTAACCCAGTCCTCAAGTACCCCCAACCAGTCCAGGATTTAGGGATCTTCCAGTTGTGTTTAAGGTGTTTTTAGAAAAAAACAAAAGACACTTTAGACACTACAGGGTATATCCTGGACTGGTAAGGGGTTCTTGAGGACTGGGTTGGAAACCCCTGCTCTAGCAGGCCATTAACAGAGTAGAAGATACATTCTAAATGGACTGTGTAATAAATAAAGTTTTAACATTAAGTGTGTAGGGAGGCTATGTAAGTTACAAGCATAGGTGGTGTTGCTAGGTTTGCATTAACAAAGTGATTTAACTCCTCAATGGTAGAGAATTGAGCAGCTACAGTGCAGGCTCATGATCCATACAACACTAATGAGATCTTTTAAATAAATACATAAATAACAAAATATTTTATAAATAAACATAAATAATGTTCAAAACATAAAAACTGAACATTCTATCCCTGAGATATACAACATTCTATAACTTCAAAGGACAATGACCACAAAGGATATTGCACTACGGATTCAGCAAATTTCGTAGAAGTTCACTGGTTTCTGCAACCCTGTCAATTATATCGTCAGAATCAAGGTTCATTAATATATCTTTTTCAGTTGCCATCAGCATCAAAGAGCTCAAATGCTCCTGAGAGAGAGAACTTCTTAGACGGGTCTTAATAAACTTCAGTGTGGAGAAGCTTCTTTCACAGGCAACTTGAGTGAAAGACAGTGTAAGCAGAAATTTGTAGGCTACACCAATGACATTGTAGGCATCAGTTAATAAATTAAAGCGCTGTAGAATCTGATAGCAGCAAATAGCACAGTTCTTACATGCCTTGCAAGACTTGTTCACCAATTCTGTATCTGCTAAATTACTTTCCTGGTCTGCTATATGTATATCTTCTATAATCCTATATTCTTCTAAGGGTGATGTCTTCAGCCTCTCCCATTGCAATGCAAAATTTGCCAGTTGGGAGCGCAAATTTTCTGATGTTGCTTCCTCATCAAATTTAACTAACAATCGGCTAAGTTCTTCCATAGCTGGTTCTTGAAGTCCAGATTTTCTTATTTCAGGAAAGTTGCTCGGCTCCAAGCATGCCAAGTCAGCAAAGAGGGTTCCACGGGAGAGAAAGCGGCGATTCATACTCTCTGTGACCATATCCAATATGACATTGTGAACATTTATCTTGTATGCTGAAATAGCATCACAAACAACTACATCTTCAATAGTCTCGTTTGCCATCCGTTTTCGTTTTCTTGTTCTTTTTTTAGGTAGAGTGGTCTGTACTTCAAGGTGGATCATTTCTTGTTCTTGAAACTTGTTATTTGCCCACTTAACAAAATTATCAGCAGAAATCTGTATAGAATCAAAGCCTCTCACAACTGTTTTAAGTTGTTCATATGTTCCCTGTACCATGTGAAGAGCTTTAGATATGTCCATTTGGCTTGTCTGCAGATATTTAGACAAAGGTGTGGTCAATTCAAATATTCGCAGAAAAATTTGAGCTGTAAGAATGGTTTCATATTTGAGCAGGGATTCTGCATAAGCTTTCGCTCTAACACGCACCTCAGGTTTTGATGAGACACTTTCTTCAATTTTGCTCAAAGTGTAAATTAAACTGAGAAACAAGGCAGAATCAGGATTTGAAAATTCCCCAAAAACTTTTCTTAAAGCAGCATCTTTTGACCACCAGCGAGTTTCTCCAATTACTGAAATTCTCCGATGGTGAGGGTCTTGACTAACTTCTTCCCAGGTATTCATACGCTGGTAAGAATCACGAATAAACACTGCAATGTCATTCAACAAACTAAATAGTGATGCACTTGCAACCACTACTTTCGTAGTATCTGCAAGTACCAAATTCAGTATGTGTGCATAGCACCAGATGTGAACTTGCTCTGGTGATTCAGTTGACAGCCATGAAGAGAAACCATTATATTGACCTTGCATATTTGCTGCTCCATCCGTTGAACTGCCAATGCATTTTGTGATTTCAAGTTTGCATGATTTTAAGACTTCCATTACCAATTTAAATAGATTTTTTCCCGTTGAAGATTCACATTCTACAACTGCAAGTAGCTTCTCCTTGATGCACTCCTTCACATAACGAACAATTATCGAGCATTGATCTTTGGAGGTGATATCTTGAGTAGTATCAACTTGAATCGAAAACATGCCAGCTTCCCTTACTTCATTGGATATAGTTTCCTGGATGAGCAGTCGGATACTTTCTAATACTTTGTTAACAGTTGTTTTCGAGAGCAGGGTTACCAAGGATCCTCTTCCTTTACCTCCGGAGAGCTGCAATTTTTTACTATTTTCAATACATTTGTTCACGTGATCTTTTAGACAAATGTCATATTTACTAAGAAGAAGAATGATCTCTAAAAAATTTCCATGGTCTTTCGTAATGTCCTCTAAATTGAATGCAGCCTCATCTTTATCTCCCCTATAACTCAGCCCTTGCTTTCCTATCACTTTTACAACATCTACTACCCTATGCAGTACTTGCCGCCTGTTTCGGACTTGCTCGCGCCTTACAGACATTTGTTTAAACAAAAGTAGATCGTCGACACCAGCACTGCTGGATTTCAGAAAAAAAGCTTCAGCACACACATTATGCATTGCACTCTTCTCATGCTCTTCAATTCTTTGATGAACATGGCGCTTATCGGTCATTCCTTCAATGAAAGAATTTGTTTCATGTGACTTTGAAAAAGCCAGACAAACAGAGCAAAACATGGCTTTCTTTATTTTACAGTACGAGAGCCATTTTCGGATTGTTCCATCTTTGCGCTTTATAGATTTTGTTAACACTGGATCGGGAATTTCCTGCTGTGGATGGTATTTAAAAAAGACAGCCAGTTGATTTCTATTTGGACGAGCAAAATAATTGAATGATGGATCTAACACTTCAGTTTGGCACTCTGAAATATCTGCAATCACTTGTTCAGTTGGGGATTCAGGGTGCCCCAGTTCTCCATGTTCTTCAGTGGATAATTCTGCTGTTTCCTCAACACATTCATCTTCTACTATTTGTTCAGTGTTTGCTGCCTCTCTACTAGTTCCTGCTATGGAATCACTGGTACTCTGTGCATGAGGACTGAACATATCCGTAATCTTAGCACATTTCTGAGCATCGAGTTCCAAGCACTTTTTAAATTTCTCTCTGATTTTTTCTGCACCTCCCTTTCGTTTTTTTGAAGACATTGTTTTTTTTTTATCTAAGTAAAATAAATAAAAAATCCCGTCATTGATTTTCCAAACATTGTTTTACGGCTGATTTTTTGATTTTTACCTATCTTTTGATTTGTTTAAAGGGATACTATAGTGCTAGGAATACAAAGTGGTTAAAAAACCCTTTATTCACTATCCCGATTCCAGCACCTATCTCCCTCGGTGCTCCACCTCCTACGAGGCGGAAGATCTAATGTGCATGCGAGCACATTAGGCCGTCCCAACAGAATAGCATTAATCCAATGCTTTCCTATGGGGATTTCACTGAAGCTGGATGTCCTAATGCAGAGCATGAGAACATCCAGTGTCAGTTAGGCGACCAAAGGTTGCCTAGCCACAAAGACATTACAGGGTTAACACCCTCCTAGTGGCAGTCTTTCTCACAGCTACAGCTATAAACAATTTAAACTTCGTTATAGCTCAAATGACTCTCCTAGAGGGTATTCGATTGCCGCAATGTTGTATTTTTCCACCAAAGCATACTACCCTCCCAACACATCTCTATGGAAGCATTGGATTGGCTGAGATCATTAAGAATGATGATTTCAGCCAAGAAAACCAACGCCATGGGATGTAAAGCAAGTAATACTTAAAGTTTTAACCCTAGCAGGGGGAAGACACCTACATAGGTAAGGGATATATGCCAGGATTTCGCCCCCCAATATGCCATGTTATATGATAGGATATTGCCCCCCAATATGCCATGTTATATGCCAGGATATTGCCCCCAATATGCCAGGATATTGCCCCCAATATGCCATGTAATATGCCAGGATATTGCCCCCAATATGCCAGGATATTGCCACCAATAAACCATGTTATATGCCAGAATATTGCCCCCAATATGCCATGTAATATGCCAAGATATTGCCCCCAATATGCCATGTAATATGCCAAGATATTGCCCCCAATATGCCATGTAATATGCCAGGATATTGCCCCCAATAAACCATGTTATATGCCAGGATATTGCCCCCAATATGCCATGTATTATGCCAGGATATTGCCCCCAATATGCCATGTAATATGCCAAGATATTGCCCCCAATATGCCATGTAATATGCCAGGATATTGCCCCCAATATGCCAGGATATTGCCACCAATAAACCATGTTATATGCCAGAATATTGCCCCCAATATGCCATGTATTATGCCAGGATATTGCCCCCAATATGCCATGTAATATGCCAAGATATTGCCCCCAATATGCCATGTAATATGCCAGGATATTGCCCCCAATATGCCATGTTATATGCCAGAATATTGCCCCCAATATACCATGTATTATGCCAGGATATTGCCCCCAATATGCCATGTATTATGCCAGGATATTGCCCCCAATATGCCAGGATATTGCCCCCAATATGCCATGTAATATGCCAGGATATTGCCCCCAATATGCCAGGATATTGCCACCAATAAACCATGTTAAATGCCAGAATATTGCCCCCAATATGCCATGTTATATGACAATAAAAAAGCAGATGGGCGCGAAGGAGTGGGTACCTTGAATAAAACACAGAATATAATAGTGCAATATTGCCTCTATAAATAGTATAAAAGCAGAAATAAGTGGATGCACTCACAAACAAACGTGAGTGTCAGTCAAATCAGCTGAGAACTTGTGGGTCCATAAAAACAGCTTTAATAGTTCTGAAATAAATAAAGAAATGTGCATGTGCAGGACCAGTGGGTAACATATGCTGGCCCCTAGCACTGATAAAACTCACAGAGTGGTAGATGTTAAAAGTCGTTGACAAATGAAAGGACTGTGCCTGCAGTCACAAGTGGAGCTGGACTCCAAATAGATCGTGGGGGGTGCAGCGCTGGAACAATAGTAGCCTCTACGCGTTTCTCCGTGTATGTCACGGCTTCATCAGGAGGAGATGAGAGAGAACTCGAGTTCTCTCTCATCTCCTCCTGATGAAGCCGTGACATACACGGAGAAACGCGTAGAGGCTACTATTGTTCCAGCGCTGCACCCCCCACGATCTATTTGGAGTCCAGCTCCACTTGTGACTGCAGGCACAGTCCTTTCATTTGTCAACGACTTTTAACATCTACCACTCTGTGAGTTTTATCAGTGCTAGGGGCCAGCATATGTTACCCACTGGTCCTGCACATGCACATTTCTTTATTTATTTCAGAACTATTAAAGCTGTTTTTATGGACCCACAAGTTCTCAGCTGATTTGACTGACACTCACGTTTGTTTGTGAGTGCATCCACTTATTTCTGCTTTTATACTATTTATAGAGGCAATATTGCACTATTATATTCTGTGTTTTATTCAAGGTACCCACTCCTTCGCGCCCATCTGCTTTTTTATTGTCATTGTGTATTGAGCATTTCGGAGTGCTCCAGAAGGCTGCAGTGAGTGTGGTGCCGCAAGTATCTAACTTTTATTTTTGCACTAGGTTCACTTTACACAAATCACTTCTGTTTGCATGCCATGTTATATGCCAGGATATTGCCCCCAATAAACCATGTTATATGCCAGGATATTGCCCACAATATGCCAGGATATTTCCCCCAATATGCCATGTTATATGCCAGGATATTGCCCCCAATATGCCATGTAATATGCCAAGATATTGCCCCCAATATGCCATGTAATATGCCAGGATATTGCCCCCAATATGCCATGTTATATGCCAGAATATTGCCCCCAATATGCCATGTATTATGCCAGGATATTGCCCCCAATATGCCATGTTATTGCCCCCAATATGCCATGTATTATTCCAGGATATTGCCACCAATATGCCATGTATTATGCCAGGATATTGCCCCCAATATGCCAGATATTGCCCCCAATATGCCATGTATTATGCCAGGATATTGCCCCCAATTTGCCAGGATATTGCCCCCAATATGCCATGTTATATGCCAGGATATTGCCCATATATTATGCTCGTTATGCCACCCACCTCCCCCCCTTCCCCAGACCCCAGTACTTACCTCTTTGCTGCTTCGTCTCTCGGTGTTCTGAAGCTGCGTGGCTGTGAGGGAAGCGTTGTGCGCTCCCCTCTAGCCGCGTGGATCAATAAAGTTTGTTTGAAAAAAAAGTTCCAACACACTTTATTGACCGCGCGGCTGGAGGGAAGCTCACAACGCTTCCCTCGCAGCCACGCAGCTTCAGAGCACCGGGGGACAGAGCAGGAACGAGGTAAGTTTTTTTTTTTTGTTCTGCTGGGATCTTCCCCGCCGGCCTCGGCCCATGGCCACCGCGGCCCACCGGGCATTTGCCCGGTGTGCCCGATGGCCAGTCCGGGCCTGGTTCTGCTTTAAACTTCCTGATCCCCAATCTCACTCAGGACGCCCTTTATTTGAGATTAATAAAAGGGTTATCGGTTTGCCGCCCATATACTCCACGCTACACATCTACATGGGATGTAGATATCTTATTACATTTCCTTAATTCATTGGACAATGCTAAAATTGATTTACGATGGACTGCTATTAAGTTGGGCTCTCTGCTGTCTTTGGCTCTGGCAGCTAGAGGAGCTGAGTTAACTCAAATTCATATTTCAGATCCGTGGTTGTCCAGGACTTCGGGAGGTTTACATATTATACTTAAAGGCAGACAAAAAACATCCCATTTTTCTCCTGGTCCGGTAGAATTGGATTTGGTTCATGATCCTGCCGAACCAGGCTTATGTTTAGTCAGTTTGTTACAATCATACCTTCAACTTTCTTCTGTATTCAGAAATGATATCAGTCAATTATTCATCACATCAAGGTATCCCTTTCGTCCAGCCAAGGTTAATACAATTAGGGGCTGGATACTATCCGCCATGTCCTCGGCGAGTATTGATGTTTCTGTTTTTAAAAGCCATTCAATTAGGGGAGCTTCAGCTACCAAAGCAGCAGGAAAGGGCCTTCCTCTCTCTATCATTTTGAAAGCTGCTAGATGGTTGTCTAGTAAAACCTTTGTTAGATTTTACTGGAGACCATCGGAAGTTTCTTAGGACCACCACCAGGTGCGTGCTATTCTACCCACTAGCTTTGCTAGGTGGTTATGCCTCCCGGAGGACAAGTCAGAGTTTGCAGGAATCTATGATCTGCAAACTTTCTTTGTCTTAGGGATGAGCATAACCACCTAGCAATAGCGCCCGTCCCACCCTACCCTATGTTAAGGGTTTTTGCCTGCTGGTGGTAGTTTTCTTTTCTAAACATAAGGTTATCGGGTGCTTATTCAGCTTATTGATAACTGTCCTTTGTTTGTTTTTTACAGACTAAGGATTCTCCTAAGTAGGAAGTTTGGACGTTAATAGTTTCGTCAGTATGAGATTCTCATGGATTTCCTGTTTAAAGTATTGGTTCGCGGGGACCTGTTACAATGTTTATTTTCCCTTTATTGAAATAATTTTGTTACAATTTTGTGATGTATGGTTCGAGGGTTCATTCGATACTTTCCTGGATTTACATAGTTTCCCTTTTCTCTGTTCAGCTGTTTGTTCTCTACAAAGTTTCAAGTCTATCTTATATGTCTGTGTGACACATTAAAATATTTTATTGTTCACCTGTACTATTGGCTACTCGCATTGCTTTCTTTCATGTTTAGGTGTTTAATCATATTCCTATACACTTTGGTCAATATTTATCTTTGGTACTTCATGGGATGTGCTAACCCTCCGCAGTTTCCCAATTTTAAAAATCTGATGTAATCATGTTTCCCCGGGCTCAGCACGGATCACCTGATTGGCTGAAACGCTGTTGCTGTGTAGATGCACAGCGCGAGCGTTTTCAGCTCAGGCATATTTCTCCGGGAGGCTGCCGCATACCCACTAGCATTGCTAGGTGGTTATGCTCATCCCTAAGATAAAGAAAGTTTGCAGATCATAGATTCCTGCAAACTCTGATATAAATAAGTATTGTGGATAGTATTCTGCCTGTAATCAAAAATTATGGTAAAGTACAAATCTACCAACCCCAAAGAGTGGAGTTATTCCCAAAATTCCACATTGATAATTGAACACAAGCTTAGTTGTCAAAATCTGTATAAGCAGTTCTTTGAAGAAGGTTGGACTTCACAGCCAAAGTATACTGAAAACAATTGATTTTAATTTAATAGATCAACAGTGGAGTATATTTACATCAATTGAAATAGCCAGATTGTATGACTGTTGAGCATAAATAGATCTCCTAACTGTTATATCGAATAGCAAAATGTAGCACTTTAGAAACAAGGAACTGTAGTGGTTACTAATAACAGCATTATGTTCCTATGTTATCCTTCAGTTACTCTTTTACTCTCACTTTGTGTAATGTTTTCAGTCCTATGGCTGACTCCAGGCACCATGTTTATCAACAGTTTTATCTCATCTCATTTCCACACTGCTTTTATTATAAGCTCTTATTGTACAAATGTGGTGATTTTTAATATCTGGTCTATTTTTAAATGGATTTTGCTGTATTATAAAGTGATGCCGTCACTGTAGAGAGAGATATAGTGAAGTCTTCTCCACTTGGCAAAAAACTGAGAACCAAGTAAAATTGTGAACCACACTGCATGCATCCAGCACAAGCAAAACCAGCATTTACAACAATGCTCTGTTTCTATGATGCATTAAGATACCCCTGTCCTTAAAGTAGCTGACTTTATCACTGTTTCAGAAATGAACCGGGTTATAAAGCCATAAAAAAAAAAAATCACAAATGTGAATCTCTGACTAGGCCCCAGAGAAAAAAGGAGAATTATGACATGCAGACAACTGAGTGAGATAACCCTTGCATTTGATTTCATGGTATACATTTCCCACTTAGTTATACGACAGTGACGCATTATACCACAAGAAAACAAAATCTTATATGATATAATCAGGTCCAATAAACCTTAATAATCATCACTACAGCAGAAGGTAGGTGACCTTGTTTGATGCTGAATCCTACACTACAGAGCTCTATACCTCTCATCATCAGGGCATATCTGGGACCTGGCTTAGTACCTACATCTTGGAAAATCATAGTATGTGGCTTCATCCTAATGAGAAAGGCACTGAAATGCAGCACTTCTGTCAAGGTAGATCTCCTGCTGAGAAAATGATACCACAGGGAGAAAAAAAGTCTCCACTTGTGAGAAGGAGCATGAATATAAAGAGCTTCATAATTGAATCTTCTTACTGGGGTGAGGAACTAGCATCTTTATAGCTGTTCAATTTGAAAGACAGGTCATTTAAATTCTGTTAGTTCTCTATCTTACATTTTTTTTTTTGAAGCCCATAAGTACAACTTCTAAAAAAGAAACGCTGAACAATGCAGTTGGCTGTATTTGGCTTTACAAATTATTCCACACAGCCTCAAACTATCTTTTGTTGAAATATACTAACTTTTAAAAAGGACAGTTTTGAAGTTAAAGTACATTTTTTGAGGCTTTTCTGAAAGTTATGTTAAATGCAATTTTCGCAATGTAAAAAAAGAGATTTCACAAATGACAAATCACTTGGTAGCTCAATTTAAGGCCAACTCAAATTGATTCTCTTTAATCTCACTACAGGATATATCTGAATACACAGCCCAGAAACCGCTAAACTAACAATGTATTCTTTTTTTAAAAAAGCAAACCAAAAAAAAAGATCAAACCTGCTAAGTGATCATACTTTTCCTTAAAGTTAGCTTTGTGCAATTCAGTAAGGCCCTTTCTGGATTTTTTAACATTCACATTCAAGGCAAATAAAACTATAATATAGATTTGATCTTATAAATTTAAAGTGAGGGCCCCTATTCTTCAAAACAGAATCCTTTATTGTTTGAAAAAAGATATGATAAAGGGTCAAAATGTATTAAACGCAGTGTGAAATTAAACAGAAAGATTATTGCCAATAAACGTCACCAGTATGCTCCTTCTTCCATTTTACCATCAATAGATGTTTCACGTAGAAAACATTTCCACCAACATCCACAAACCAATCCGCAGCTTAAAAAGCTACAAAGAAACCTCAGTTACCGCCCTGTGGAGGCTCCTAAGCAAGTGAAGACCTTAAGTATCTGCTTAATTTTCCCACAACCAAGGGTTTGCAGGTGAGTTCTAAAGATTAGAATTATGCAGTAAATTAAAAAGGGACAGTCAATTTCAACCTTTCTTTGTTGCTTTTATAGGTAACACTATTTATGGTAAGCACACACAACAGACTGATGGGGCTAAAACTGATGGGAAAACCCCTCGACTGAAAGTAGCAGAGGAATAATGTAGTGCATATCAAAAGACAGATGTTGTACAGGAGCATTGACCACACATAATTAAACACAAATCTACACACACCAGGCAAGCTAGAAGTCTTTCCTTGCCACAGAAACCCTAAAATTGCAGTGCCACCACCACCTGTACTAGACACGATTTAAACATCGTCCGGGTCAGAGGTGCAAAGAGACATAACCACTCATGCACAGCTGTTTCATCCTTAATGGGAACTCGTCAGGTTGGTCACTGACTTTCTGCTTGTATTAAGTGGATATAAAGCCAACAAAAGTGATCATTGTTAACCCTATTTGCATATTCCTACCCAGAATCCTATGTGCTGGTGGTAGCACTGCAAGGTTAGGATTTCTGTGGGAAAAGTAAGTCTTATGGCATGCCTGGTGTGTGTGGATTTGCGTTTAATAATGCCTCTGATACTCCCTTACTATTTTTAGTTGCACCATTTCAATTTTTACCACAAAAGAAGAAAAAATAATCTTAATTACAGTGATAATAATACTGAGGACAATACCCAGGCAAATAGCTAATACACATTTTACAAACATTTGTAGTGGCGGGAAGTCAAGAGTACATACATATTATTGCGTGTTCCTTTTAATATAATGGTGTATTGCAGGGGTCCTCAAACTTTTTAAACAGGGGGCCAGTTCACTGTCCCTCAGACCGTTGAAGGGCCGGACTATAGTAAAAATAAAAACTATGAAGAAATTCCTATGCACACTGCATATATCTTATTTTGAACAAAACGAGAACAAATACAATATTTAAAGTAAAGTTAAATCAACAAACTTACCAGTATTTCAATGGGAATAGTGTGCCAGTCAGAGCCCAGGAATATTATGCCAGTCAGATGCCCAGGAATATTATGCCAGTCAGATGGCCAGGAATATGATGCCAGTCAGATGGCCAGGAATATTATGCCATTCAGATGCCCAGGAATATTATGCCAGTCAGATGCCCAGGAATATGATGCCATTCAGATGGCCAGGAATATGATGCCAGTCAGATGGCCAGGAATATTATGCCATTCAGATGCCCAGGAATATTATGCCAGTCAGATGCCCAGGAATAATATGCCAGTCAGATGCCCAGGAATATTATGCCAGTCAGATGCCCAGGAATATGATGCCAGTCAAATGCCCAGGAATATGATGCCAGTCAGATGCCCAGGAATATGATGCCAGTCAGATGCCTAGGAATATGATGCCAGTCAGATGCCCAGGAATATTATGCCAGTCAGATGGCCAGGAATATGATGCCAGTCAGATGCCCAGGAATATGATGCCAGTCAGATGCCCAGGAATATTATGCCAGTCAGATGGCCAGGAATATTATGCCATTCAGATGCCCAGGAATATTATGCCAGTCAGATGCTCAGGAATATTATGCCAGTCAGATGGCCAGGAATATTATGCCATTCAGATGCCCAGGAATATTATGCCATTCAGATGCCCAGGAATATGATGCCAGTCAGATGCCCAGGAATATTATGCCATTCAGATGCCCAGGAATATGATGCCAGTCAGATGGCCAGGAATATTATGCCATTCAGATGCCCAGGAATATGATGCCAGTCAGATGCCCAGGAATATTATGCCAGTCAGATGGCCAGGAATATGATGCCAGTCAGATGGCCAGGAATATTATGCCATTCAGATGCCCAGGAATATTATGCCATTCAGATGCCCAGGAATATGATGCCAGTCAGATGCCCAGGAATATTATGCCATTCAGATGCCCAGGAATATGATGCCATTCAGATGCCCAGGAATATGATGCCAGTCAGATGGCCAGGAATATTATGCCATTCAGATGCCCAGGAATATGATGCCAGTCAGATGCCCAGGAATATTATGCCATTCAGATGCCCAGGAATATCATGCCATTCAGATGCCCAGGAATATGATGCCAGTCAGATGGCCAGGAATATTATGCCATTCAGATGCCCAGGAATATGATGCCATTCAGATGCCCAGGAATATTATGCCATTCAGATGCCCAGGAATATGATGCCATTCAGATGCCCAGGAATATGATGCCATTCAGATGCCCAGGAATATGATGCCATTCAGATGCCCAGGAATATTATGCCATTCAGATGCCCAGGAATATGATGCCATTCAGATGCCCAGGAATATTATGCCATTCAGATGCCCAGGAATATTATGCCAGTCAGATGCCCAGTAATATTATGCCATTCAGATGCCCAGGAATATGATGCCATTCAGATGCACAGGAATATGATGCCATTCAGATGCCCAGGAATATTATGCCATTCAGATGCCCAGGAATATGATGCCAGTCAGATGCCCAGGAATATTATGCCATTCAGAAGCCCAGGAATATTTTGCCATTCAGATGCCCAGGAATATTATGCCAGTCAGAGGCCAGGAATATTATGCCAGTCAGAGGCCAGGAATAGTGCTCGTTATCCCTCCCTCCTCCCCTGCTTCCCCATCACTTACCTCCAGCTGCTGTGTCCCCGGACGTCTCGCGCGGTGTCCTCCTGTGGAGGAGGGAAACAGTTACCGGATCCGGATGTGACGTAACGTCACATCCGGTCGCGGTGAATTTTTATTTATTTTTTTCTTCCTGCAGCCGCATCCTTTGCGGCTGCCAGAAAGAAAAAAAAAGTAAACGGGGTGGGTGCCGGCAGCACCCCCCGCGGGCCACATAAATGTCCTCGGCGGGCCGCATGTGGCCCGCGGGCCGTAGTTTGAGGACCCCTGGTGTATTGGAACAGATATACTTTACACTATTCCCTCAGAGAAGTGATTACTTGTGATATCAGAAAGCCATTCTAATTCTTGAGCCTTGTTTCCATAGATAGAGGAAGTTCTCCAGAAACATGAGCAATTGATAAGTTGTGGGGGAAATTGTCCATTTTGATGAAGATGAATTTCCTATCCTAGATATCCTATATCTAGCATTTTTTGAGGGGCCATCCAGCTATTCTTTTTTTTTTTTAAATGGTGCCTCCAAAGTCCATAATGATTCAGGGCACATCAGGAACATATTGGGAACCAAATTACGAGCTAACCAACATCCCGCCGAATAGATCCGTAATTGGTCTGCAATTGCCGATTCCATGATACTTTTCAAAACAGAAAGCACCTTAAACGCACCAAACCAAAATAGTAGCCTATCTTCATCCCCACAGACTTCTATGGGTTGTATAGAGACTCATTTAGGGGCGACTTTGGTTATTCTGGATATATATATATATTTGTATATATATATATATATATATATATGTATTTATATTTATATATGTATGAATATATATATATATATATATATATATATATATATATATATATATATATATATATATATATATATATATATAGCCCGAGAGCCATTTTGGCAGCTCCCAGCTTAATGTCCCATTTCTTATAGGGAAAGGGCTACCTGGGGGCAATTTCACTGGCTCCTATCCCTGTTTTGTTTCAGGTGAATCGTCCAGATCTGGAGAATTAAAATGCACGAAATGCAGCTATCTTACCTGAATCTGAAATGTATTCGGGGTTGATCATTGCATATCTGGTAGTCAAAATTGTATTGATTGTACAGAGAAAATGTTTCGATCCGAAGGCCTCTGATTCTCCAGTTTCTCGATCAGCCCAAAAAGTCAATGTGTAGCTGAAGTCATGGATATAAAGTAGCCACATTTCGTTGATTCACTTGATTCGGCTGTTATGCCCAATCCGAATACAATTTGTGAGGGAACGGTACATATTGCTTAGACCCTTTGGTGTGTGAAGCAACATTAAGCATACTGTTTTTTCGGCATACTCAGGCATGGATACATTTAGTCATTGATGGTAATGTGCAATAATGATGTCATACCCATGTGCTCACATGCACAGTGCATCTGCATGCCTCTACATGACACATGGGGATATCCAACCCACATCTTGTATCTTTATGTGACATCCCCTCGCATCTTTATTCGAACCCTCTGATTGGATTTCAAGTTATATTTGGGACTCAGAAAATAGTACATGCGAGGACAGATTCCTGGGCGAAAAACAGCAAAATATAAGTTTCAGTATGGCAACAAAAAGAACAATGCGTAAGAAAAAAAAAGTCTAACTCATTATGAATGCATTAGTTCATTTCTTTTTCGTCATGGAACGGCCCATTAATATGATTTAAAATTACATGCCATCTCTTTCATAACAGTAGTGTGCAACATTTGCCTCCTATTAACAATTGCCCCATCTGAGAATATTTAAACGCTTAGTATAGAGTATAGACACAGAAAACTCCCCATCCATCATGCCACAAAGCCTTTTGGTTACAAATTAAGCACTTGTATGTAAATGACTCAGAACAAATAACTGACTAAGGGGAAAAAAATGTAATCTCAATTTCCCTTGTTAGCATTAATCATGGTCAAGATGAATGTATTAACAGAATGCTCTGTAGTGGGGATAGTCCCACTTTGTCTTGCATAGCATTATGGGACTTGTAGTCACAGCCTCTAAAATTCAAGCAGTTGTCTATCTTTTTTTCAAGAAATAATGAAGTCTCTACTAGGAAGCTTTACAATCCACATTCCTTTTAAATTACAACAAAAAATGACAAATCTTCCAACACCCCATTTTCTGTCTCAGCTTGAAGGAACAAATACATGTTAAGTTTGTGAGCCGATCACATCTAAACTTTCCGTGAATCACAGCTGACAGTGTTCTTATTCCTGGGCCAGACGCTCTCTCTTTGAACAAAACGCAATTGCTATGTCTTTTGAACCTGTGCTTCAGCAGAGGGGAGCAGCAGGATACTGTACTGTATAATAACTGTCACATACAATTTCTGCTCTGTAAGTGAGGGGAGGCAAAATGTCAAAATATTTGAATACATTTCATTGAGGATATCTTCTTTTAAATTAGTGAAAGATAGAAGAAGAGAAGCCTATTCTCTCACATAATAAATATGCAGAGCAGAGTGGAGCAGAGTGAATTCTAATAAAGCTGCGTCCCAGCTTGTTAGTGTGTTAGAGGCCCTCTCATATAAAGTGACATAATCACCAGTTAAGGAAATGACAACTTTTGTCTTTTGCATATACCAGCAAACGAGTCACTAAGTAAGCACATTAATTAACAGGATACTTCTTTATATTCACAAGTGGCATTATGCTCCGCTAATGCTTTCAGAGGATCCAGTCCATGTAAAATATTAACAATAAATGTCATGTTCAAATATCAGTATATATATATATATATATATATATATATATATATATATATATATATATAAAAGATTGTCACTCATTTAGGAATCACTTGTTCCAATCAAACAAAGACAACTGAAAACAAAGGAGGAACATCAATGTTATACCTTTGGGTAATAAACCCAACAAATTTGAGAGCAAAAAAATAAAAATGGAACATCAATAAAAGATCCACATAATCTTCCTATATCTTCAAAGCAGGGCCAGCACCACCATAAGGCCACCTTAGGGCGCCACGGCGTGCCAGGGGAAAAAAATGCCAGTAGAGGCACTGGCTGGGGAGATGATCTCCCCTCACCAGCCCTCTACACTGCCGGAGTAAAGGAACCTGGGAGGGTGTGAGGTCCGCCCCTTCCCCATGTTAAACACACACGGAGCAGTAAGTGCTGCTCGCACTCCCCATGCTTAGTGATGATGCAGGGCATCAGCTTTTTCCGATACCCAGCATTATCACTGCGTGCGGGGAGCGCAGGCAGCACTTACTGAGCTCTGTGTGTGTTTTCCACACAGAGCTCATGCTGCTCGCGGCTCCCCATGAAGCAGACACCGCTCTACTTCAGGAGGAGGGGGCGGACCTCGCACCCGGTGAGATCTGCCCCCCTCCCAAGGTCCGTCCATTAGAATGGGAAGGGGAACATAAATTGGGGGAGGAGGGAACATACATTGAGGTAGAGGGGGGAGAGAACAGGGGAGGGGAGAGAACATAAATTGGGTGAGGAAAGGAACATACATTGGGGGAGGAAGGGGGAAGAACAGAGATGGGGTGGAAGGGGAGAGATCAGGGGAGGGGGAGAACAGAGATGGGGTGGAGGGGGAGAGAACAGAGATGGGATGGAAGGGGAGAGAACAGGGGATGGGGGATAATAGAGATGGGGTGGAAGGGGAAAGAACAGGGGATGGGGGACAGAGCAGGGGAGGGGGGAGAAAACAGAGATGGGGTGGAAGGGGAGAGAACAGAGGAGGGGTAGAAAACAGAAATGTGGGAGAACAGAGGAAGGGGGAGAGAACAGAGATGGGAAGGAGGGGGAGAGAACAGAGATGGGGAGAGAATGGTGAAAGAGGGGGAGAGACTAGAAATGGGGAAGAGAACAGAGATGGGGAACAGGGGGAGAGAACAGAGATGGGGAGGAGGGGGAGAGAACAGAGATGGGGAGGAGGGGGTGAGAAAAGATGGGGGAGAGGGAGAGAACAGAAGAGGTGGGAGAAAACAGATGGGGGGAGAACAGAGATGGGGGAGTGGGGAAGATATATGGGGAGGAGAGATAAGAGTAATGGGGTTAGGGAAAGAGATATGGGGAGAGAGAGGATAGATAAGGGATATGGGGAGAGGGAGAGTCATGGGATTGTAGTGTGTGTGTGTGTGTGGGGGGGGGGGGGGGGGTCTCATATAGTTAGGTCCCAAAATCTGGAGTATATTACAAAATTGTTTGATTATAGAAATAGGAGGGGGTTATTGGGGAATTCAGAATATGGAATTATGATAGACTCCCTAGACACTTTTCCCCAGCCCTAAGTAAATGGGCAAGGGAGTTGAAAGTGTCAATAGATGAGCAAAGCTGGAATAAGAACTGGGCTGGGATAGGGAGGATAACACACTGTGTAAATTTACAAGGCGCTTTATAGATGGTACATTGTGCCACATAAACTCCATAAATTTAAGCATACAGTTCTGGATATTTGTTGGAGATTTGGAGATGCAATAATGGAGAAGGATCTTTCGAATATTTATGGTCATGTGCAAATATTAGAGATACATGGGAGGAAATAGTTTTGAACATCTCAGATATTTAAAAAATTATAACTATTTCCTCCCAGGAAAGGGCACTACTTCATCTAGGATTTGATTTCCTGTCTTTCTCAGATGGAGCCTTTGTTATCCACTGCCTAATGGCAATGAAAAACTTGATTGCTAGGTAATGGAGAAGCTGCAAATCAATTGGATGGTCGAATGTATATAACCAGATCCAACATCAGTGTCTAACAGAGAGGTTACGCTTAGGTCTATGATAAGGTGGGTACATTTTATAAAGTATGGAATGGATGGCTCAAGTCCTCATTTAATGATAAAGCATCAGATACTTAGATTGGATAATATGATTGGTTGAGATTGATTGGAGTCCCTGTAGGTTATGATTTACTATAGGAGTGTCCATATAGGTTGTTGCCAGGTGTCTCATCAGTTGTTGCTGTATTTGTATGTTTTAATTAGAATATGGGCATATTATGTGCTCTAAATTGTATAAGTGTGTTTATTGTATTGTATAATGTTAATGTAATATTTTGATATTGGAAAATAAGATAATTTCAATTTAAAAAAAGGGGCAATCGCTGTTTGTTATGTATAACCATGTGTCGTGAGCAGAGTCCAGGTGGCATACGGGGACTAGCATAGAATTCTAAGATTGTAAATAGTAGGGTTTTGGTTACACCAATTTTCCAAATGATAATTAAGCTTGCCAACAACATCAAGGTACCCCACAACCTGGCAAGTCCCTAACAATAACTACATAATAAACTAGCAAATGAATAACAGAATCTAAAGACTTACACTGCACAGACACAAAGCATACCTGTAGACTGCACAGACTGGAAGCTAAACCACTAAATAGAAATGTGGTGGGGTTGCAAATTTAAATAGAGGAACTGAAAGTGAAGTAAAAGGATACAAAAAGACTGGAATGGTACAACAGCAAAGGTAATAGACAGCTAAGAAGCAGAAAACAATGGGTCTCTATAATAGGGCACTAGCAGGGAAAAGCTGTGATGGTACTACTTTAATGGGACTCTATGACAGGGCTGGAACACTTAGACAGGGCTGAACAGTTACAGGGCTTTACTATGTCAGGGATATATGGTGACAGGGCAATTCTATGCCAGGGCATCCCATTTAAGGGACTCTAAGACAGGGCATTCCCCAATGTAGGGCTCTGGCTAGCGGAGTGTCAGGGAAGGAACCCAAGATGCAAGTGTAGACTTACGTTAGAAGGAAAGTCCAGAATACAGGCAGTATTCAGAGATGGCAGGCGACTGACAAAGGGTAAATCCCGGTAACAAGCTGGGTCAATAGGTAGGCAGCAGACAAAGGGTTAATCCATGTAACAATCATGGTCATAGGCAGGCAGCAGACAAGAGTTTAATCCAGGTAACAATCAGTGTCAATAGGCAGGCAGCAGGCAAGGGGTTAATCCAGGTAACAATCAGGGTCAATAGGCAATAGGTATGCAAAGGGTTTAGCTCAAGACTCACTGTGCACACAAGGACAGCCAACAATAACTGAGCACCATGTTGAGGGAGCTTGGCGTTTTTGTCATAGTATTGGACGGGTTCTCCTTGCTAGTGCTGCTAACCCCGCCTCTCCAATCATTGGTGGCTAGTGCCAAGGGGCGTTACAATGGATTTGGGCATGAGCCCAGCCCCCAACACAGGCCCCATCAATGTACCCAAGGTGGTAGCTCCACCCCCATGCGACAGCATGGGGACCAGAGTCATGGACACACAGGACCTCAACAGAGACCCGCTGGAGCTGGGGGAGACTCCCGTCACACCTCCCCCTATCCCATCACACCTCCCCCTATTGGGATAGCATGGAGATAGCAGAGGTGAGTGCCTGACAGGACCCCCCCTTAGGTGGACCCTCAGGAAAAGATTTAGACCAGGGCAATCAGGATGACGGGCATGGAACATACGTATCTTTGTTGGTGCATGTAGACAATTAACTGGTTCCCAGGATCGTTCAGACTCCCCATAGCCCTTCCAATGTATAAAGTATTCCAACAGACCTCTCCTGATGTGTGAGTCTAGAATCTGTTTAATCTCAAACTCCTCCTCTACGTCAAGGATGGTTGGAGTGTGAGAAAGATAAGCATTTAGGTAGCATTTATTAAAAAAATTTTGACTGAATGACCAAAATCATTGTTCAAGGTGGTGCAGTAGACATTGCTTACCAAGATTTCAGTAAGGCATTTGACACTGTCCCACACAGAAGACATATCAATAAACTGCCAGCTTTGAGCTTGGATTCCAATATTGTGGAATGGGTTAGGCAATGACTGGGTGGCAGAAACAGAGGATTGTAGTTAATGAAATACACTCAGTGCAAGGTGATGTTACCAGCAGAGTGCTTCAAGGATCTGTACTTGGTCCCATTCTACGTAATATTTTTATTGGTGATATTGCAGAAGGTCTTGAAGGAAAGGTATGCCTTTGTTGCTGACAATACAAAGATTTTCGGCAGGTTTTAATTTTCTTGGAGGGACAAGACAAATGGCAAGTGACCTAAACAAACTTGAAAAATGGTCAGAATTGTGGCAACTGACATCTAATGTGGGTAAATGCAAGACAATTGCCCCTGGGCAGTAAAAACCCAAGGGCAGAGTATAAATAATTTGTTTTGGTCCTGACCCCAACATCTGAGGAAAGGGCTCTAGGGGTAATTATTTCAGACAGTGTAATAGAGCGGCATGTACTGCAAGCAGAGGGAAATGCTCATGTCGTACATAACTCTGGTGAGACCACACTTGGAGTATTGTACATGGTACTGGAGACTGTATCCCCAGAAAGATATAGAATCTTTGGAGAGAGTTCAGAGAAGACCCACTAAACTGGTTTATGAATTGCAGGACAAAACCTACCAGGAGAGGTTAAAGGATCTTAAGATGTACAATTCGAAACAAAGAAGAGACAACTGGGATATGGGAAACATTTAGTTACATAAAGAGAATCAACATGGTAAAATAGGAGAGAATGTTTAAAAGAAGGCTATAACAACAAAGGGAAGAAGGATGGTATGGCTGATGATCCTCTAGGTGCAGCAAGCCAGGGACCCATGGCCATGGGCACACCCTGTTACTTATGGTGAGAAAAGGGGGTAGGAGCACAAACTCACTGAGAATGGACAGCAGTACAATAGCATGATGCCTACTCGGAAGGGAATCTCCATTTTTTGATTCCTTACACCATTACAGAGGAAACCACATAATTTGCATATCAGGCAAATCCCACCCATAAGGGCATTCCAGAACCAAAATGCACGAGGAACACAGCAAACGGCAGGATTTATGGGCTGTTCGTTCTTGGTGAGTCTGTGCTCCCACCCCTCTTTTTGTCATAATAAAAGGATTAGCTAATCACAGATGTCACTATTTGGTCTATTTTTGTCAGCTGACTGATGGGTTAGAATGTACAAAACATGAATGGCAGTGCCTTTGTTCAAATGAGATGAGATTGTATGTGAAAAAACACTTACTGGTTATGCAGAAAATGAGTGAATTTAGAGACAAATACTCATGATAAACTAGTCATCCTTGGTTCTGTTGGCTCTGGATGGTAGGGTGAATCTGGCAAAGATGGGAGAACATGTATACATTAATCTATAAAATGCTCATGTTATATTCAAGGTTTGATTGAAGCCAGTTTGAAACTATTTATAATATTATTAACTACCCTTCTTAGGGCTTCATAGTGATTGAGCGCCTACCTAAGCACATTAACTCCTAGTGTGCCCCTTTTCTCTGTTTGTTTATTAGGTGGCTGGACACCACCTTATTGGTAAGCTGCCGTCATTTAACCTAGTAATTAGCTGTTCTTTTCTTGGAGAAGGTGGGTGTTTTCCAACATCAGCTCTATCTATATGATTTTTCTATTTAAATACTGATATAAATAAATGTTGATTTATTTAGTGTGTTATATTACAGATGTAGCTGCCACTTAGCTAACAAGGCAAACTTGACCGATGTGCTATGTAAATTAATATGGGTGAATGAGAAGGTTTTGATTGTACTTTTTTTTTTAAATGATCCCAAACATAATGAGTGTGGATTAGTATTGGTGAATATGCAGTCAAATACAGTTGAATAACCAAAGAACAGTCTCTCGCCATATTTATAATTTTTTGCTGCTATGCCTTTTAGAGGTGCTATGTCACAGCACTTTTTATTAGAGTGTGCACTAATTTTCCTATTCCAAATCACCTGAAATAGTGCAATAATTCTTCCAGCATCTCTTGTCACAGTGTCATTACTTTCCTTATCACTTGTCACAGTGCCATTATTCCACAAATCACTTGACACTGTGCCATTATTTTCTCCTAACCTGCCTCCTCTACATCATACTCTGATTAGGGCTATGGTTCTATGCCCCAGCATGGAGGCAAAACATAAAACTTTATACCTTCTCAAAAATATTATACACCCAGTGTATAAAAATCTCTTGATTCTTTAAAAAGGGATTCAGTTGCATTTTGATAGGTGGCAGGTACACTTCAAGTAATTGTATAATATAGCTCAGTTGGTAAGTGCTCTTATTACATTACCTCCATATTGCAGGTTTGATTCCCAGTAGGTTCAGCTTAGCCTGTCATCCTTTTAAAACATATTAAATGAGTGCCATTAAGATGGATAATAGTAACATCAGTTATGAGTTGTTGATTTGGTTTACCGTGCTTTGAATGTCCTTGTGGAGAAAAGTGTGATTTACAAACTAGTTATTATGTATTAAAAAAAGAACTACCAAACCATTAAAATTTTGCTATTAAAAACACAATTATAATGGCAAATTTATTTATATGACTTTTTAACCCCTTAGTGACATGGCCTTTTGATCTGGTCTTTCCCTTGGTGACATGGGCTTTTTTGACATTTTTGGGGTGTTTATGTTTAGCTGTAATTTTCTTCTTTCTCACACAATAATACGCCATAAGAAGGGATTTCGTTAGATACAATAATATTCATCATATTTTATAATTTACTACAAAAAAATCATTAAAAATGATGAAAATAGTCCGATTTCTTTGTTAGAAGTGACTAATGCAATAAAGGACCTAAAGAAAGGAAAGGCCCCTGGCCCCGACGGGTACTCGGCATTATTTTACCAGACACTTAATTCTACTATTTCACCTCTTCTAGTCAGGATATTCAATGCAGTGGGCAAAGGGGTGGGATTTCCAGCAGAAATGATGGAGGCAGCTATTACACCTATCCCGAAGCCAGGAAAGGACCCTGAAGTGGTGAGTAATTACAGACCCATATCACTGATCAATCTGGACATTCAAATATATTCTAAGATTCTCGCAACAAGACTGCGGGGAGTTATCTATGACCTGATTGGTCCTGATCAGGCAGGCTTTATGCCTGGGAGGGAGGGCATGGAGAACACCAGAAGGGTTTTCGACATAATTAACGTTATTCACCAGGAGAAATTGCCCTCTGTCTTGGTCGCTCTCGATGCAGAGAAGCGACCAATCTGACAGAGTGGATTGGCGGTTTCTGTCGGAGGCCCTCCGGGTGTTTGGGATTATTGGTCCATTTTATGATTTTACTATGGCTTTGTATGTAAACCCGCGAGCAAGGATAACAGGCCCTTTCCTGGTTTCCGAATATCTGGATATCCGTAATGGAACCAGACAGGGCTGCCCTCTAGCGCCCCTCCTATATGCATTAACAATAGAGCCCCTGGCACAATATCGAAGAAAATTACAGACAGTAAAGGGCATAATGATTGGTGCAGAGGAACATCTTATAACCCTCTATGCCGATGACGTCCTTCTGACTTTGTCATACCCCAAGACGTCAGTCCCCGCTCTCTTGGATGCTCTAGAATTATATGGAAAATACTCAAATTATAGCATTAATCTTGCTAAGACACAAACTATCTACTTTTAACTGTCTCTAGCAAGTCAACAGAGATTATGGACCTATACAGGGAGGGAAGCATCTTCAGACCTTATAGACTATTTGGGAATAAAGATCCCATCTCAGCTTGATAAGATAATCCCAATAAACTATAATCTGTTATACACAAATTTGAGACAGTTCATGGCTAAGTGGTCAAAGATCGAAGTTTCTTGGATGGGACGAATTAATGTTTAAAGGCCTACATTTTACCAAAATTGATATATTTATTTAGAGCTATACCATTTAAGGTACCTAGAAATACTCTGAGAGATTTTGACCTTTTGTTCTCAAGATTTGTTTGGGCAAATAAAAAACCACGTCTCCCAAGTCAGATTTTGAAACACAATGTGCAGAACCTTGGTTTAGGCTATCCAAATTTGAGGAAAATATATGCAGCTTGCCAACTGGCTCATGCATTGGCATGGAACTCCCAGTACTAAAAATCTGGTTGGTTCACCCTAGAGAGAGCACAATGTAATAATTTAGACTTATCACTCCTAGTATGGCTACCGTCAAGATTCTATAAGAAACTTGGAATCATCCTCACTAGTATAAATGATGTTATGGGTTCATTATATAAGATAAAAAAAGAATTAGAGGTACATGATACTCTCTCAATGTCTACCCCTTTGCAGATTATACAGTTGTGTGTCCCCAATATTTCACTACAAAACTGGAAATGAGTGGGAATCAATACTTTGGGAGATTTATATAATGACAGTGGTCTGGTTCCCTTCGATATATTAATTAGAAATTATAATCTTCCTTTGGTACAAGCTTATAAATAAATGCAAATTAGATCTTTTCTTACTCAATACTCACCTGTAGTTTCCTCTGAGTGGGGTGGATTTCTGGTGCAGGTTGGGACAAAGAATGCGATTACAAAGGGCCGGAGATTTCTCGAGAAGGGGGTGACGCTCAGTATGCCTCCGGCCCTGGCACAATGGGAAGCAGAGTTGGGAAAATCTTTCCCTATACAGGAATGGATGAAAGCTTGGGTGGATGTTAGAAAGGCAGTACATTGTATTAATATTCATGAGCAATACTATAAGCTCTCGCACAGGTGGTATTTGGTTCTCACCCGAATGGCAAAATTTGCATCAAATCCTAGTGACCTGTGTTGGCGATGCCTGGCGGCATCGGGGTCACAATACCATATCTGGTGGGAATGTGGAGAACTTAGGCCCCTTAAGAGAAAGGCAGAGGAAGTGTGTGGGGAAATAATTGGTAGGGAGGAGATACTTACACCCCATACATTTCTGTTTCACCTGGGAATCCCTGGTAAAGACAAGGGCCGGAAGATCATGTCTATTCATTTATTCTCTGCATTTAAAATCTGTATCGCAAGATACTGGAGACAGAGGACCTCACCATCTAGGTCTGAGGTTAAAACTCAGATTGATTTTCAAGCAAAGGCAGAAAAATATTTTTTTCAACGTACAAATATTTCAGCAGATTGTGAAAGATATAATGCTATCTGGTCACAATTGACCTGTGGAGTTGGTCACAATTGACCTGTCAGGTAGGTTGATGTTTAAGAAAAAGGAATGTATAGTGAAAGAAAAAGGACGAGCAAAGAAAGTGCTAAAGGTGTAATCTTACTTAAAGATAATAAACAAGGTGTCCACTAAGTACTGGCAGCCGGACTGAAAAACAGACAGCTTCAGACACTGTGTGAGAAATGTGCAAAAAAGTGTACAATCTAGCGCACAGTGCATAGACACTTGACAACAATCTGTATATAATGGTAATAAAAAATAATAAATAAGTGAAACAACCTGTGAAAATAATAATAAAGTGCTAGTGCTATCAAATGAATTTGTGCATAAAAATCATGCAATAAACAAATAAATCTGTAAAACCAATATGAATATACTTAATTCGATGCAGTTGTCTGATATAATGAGCACCTGCAAAACACAAAGTGCATACAAATAGTGCAATATGTATTGATAACAGCAAGCAGGTTCAAGAAGCAGCTGCAAGAAAAAAACTCACAATTGCAGCCCCTAATATACTAGGAGCATGTAAAAACAGCATGTGCAGTATAATACTTGCCCCTCTGCAAGGGATCACTTCCACCGTGTTGTAGAGCTGTCCACTGACTCTCAGATGTAGTAGAAGAAACGGATTTTATTTCCAAGTATGAAAACACACAAATAAAAGGTTTAAAAGTCCTTCGTGGGGAAAAAACACATGATACATTGAACATATCTCCGAATCCATGGACACATAGATATATAGTGGATGTGTCCATGAGTTCAAAAATGCCACTTTGAGACATTGTTGAAGTGTAAAAGGGGATAGTGACATATATATTCAAACTATACACTAGGTGAACCATAAAAATACTTTTCCTAAGTTAATTTTTTATAAAAAGGCCTTTAATTCAAAGTCTAGGTTAATTCCCTTAGGATTTAGGGTTTGCATATTAAAAATCCAGAAAGCCTCCCTCTGTAGTAGCCTTCTGGATCTATCGCCTCTTCTCCATATGGAAGGAATGGACTGCTATTTCTTATTTTTTATTTTTTTATTTTTTTATTTGTATTATGTAATGTTTTTTATTGTATTTTCGCATTGACCGTATAAGAAATTGGTCTTCATTCACAGTATTTTTATGAATGGGAAACAGACCTTCGTTTTATGTTTCGTATTGTTAATTCTTCGGTTTAAGGTTCGTATTAACTGTAAGACGTCTGTTTCGTATTACTATGGTATAATTAAGACCTTCGTTTTAACTGCCGCATGAATTGTTTATCCGAAAGCTAACAAGACCTTCGGTTTATCCTTCGTTTTAACTTTTCATGAACCGGTCTCCCAGCAACGATATAAACAAACTGGGATTCATTCACACGGAGACTTTCGTTTTACCCTGTCGGATCAACTTCATGCGAACGGACATCGCAGCTACTGTTTTTTGAATGGGATGCAGTTATACGAGGTGACTTATGTACGGACCACATGGGTCGTGTGTGTGTTACACACGCATTTATGTTAATTGAAGACTAGTATATAAAGGAGATTTCCTCCAGACCTAAACATCCCCTGAGGAAGTCCCGTCTTTGGACGAAACGCGTTGGGTGAATTTTTTTTTTTTTTGAACCAAACGAGCCACTGTACCAGCTGAGGTCTGTGTGTTTTTTCAAACACACCCGGAAGTCTGAGAACAGCCCCGAGGTGCATGGAGAGTTGTTGCTTACAAGAGACTGGTTACTCGTTTTGTTTGGAGTCAAATTGGAGTGTGGATTAAACCCACGAAGGACTTTTAAACCTTTTATTTGTGTGTTTTCATACTTGGAAATAAAATCCGTTTCTTCTACTACATCTGAGAGTCAGTGGACAGCTCTACAACACGGTGGAAGTGATCCCTTGCAGAGGGGCAAGTATTATACTGCACATGCTGTTTTTACATGCTCCTAGTATATTAGGGGCTGCAATTGTGAGTTTTTTTCTTGCAGCTGCTTCTTGAACCTGCTTGCTGTTATCAGTACATATTGCACTATTTGTATGCACTTTGTGTTTTGCCGGTGCTCATTATATCAGACAACTGCATCGAATTAAGTATATTCATATTGGTTTTACAGATTTATTTGTTTATTGCATGATTTTTATGCACAAATTCATTTGATAGCACTAGCACTTTATTATTATTTTCAAAGGTTGTTTCACTTATTTATTATTTTTTATTATCATTATATAAGAATTGTTGTCAAGTGTCTATGCACTGTGCGCTAGATTGTACACTTTTTTGCACGTTTAAGAAAAAGGACCCCTTCGGGTGGCTATGGAGTAGTGATAATTGCTTATGACTGAAGAGATAGAGGGCGTCGTTGTTGAACACAGAGTTATGATATGACCTATGCGTGGGTATGTGCTGCTCTGCCCCTTTCCCCCCCTGCCGACCTTACGGTAATACATCACTGTAGCTGCTGGGATTCATGGGATGGACATGTATGAATGTTTCTGGATGAGTGAATTAGGAGTGAATGTAATGGTTATGACGGATGAGTACCGCTTTATAATATATAGATATATATTCCTTAGGTAATTTTCACGGATAATTATCCAGGGGGGAAAGCTATTCAGAAATATATGTAATTTGTTGTTTGAGTCACATAAACTATATGCTCTATATTTTGCTGATATTGCGATATCAGCAATCAGCATCTTGAGTCCTTCTGACCCTCTCACCTCTCCTTTTTTTTTTTTCTCTTCTCTTTTTTATTTTTTATTATTGTTGTTTGGAGGGGAGGAGGGGGGTGCCGGAAGGAGAGTGAGAGACAACTGGTGTGTGTTTTGTGACATGAAAGGTACTATTTCACTATATCTTCCTGAAATTGTATATTAAGATACTGAAGGAAATTATATTGTTTGTATTGAAATGTGAGTGATTTTACTACTTCTTATCCTGTGAACTATTTGTACAAATATATGATAAAATTAATAAAGATTTAAATAAAAATAAATAAAAATAAAAAAAATGATGAAAAAATAACTTTGACCTAAAAAATAATTTACACAAATATAATAATTAAAAAAGACCCCATCTAAATAGTTTCTAAATTAGTTTCCATGTTTTTCTGAAGTTTTTAGCAAGTTACTGGGAAAACCCCAAATATAGTGTTTTTTTCACCTATAGTGACCTTTTGACCCTAACCCGAACCCTAAATTTAACCCTAACCCTAAATTTATCCTAACTCTAACCCTTATGTTAACCTTTAATTTATTCTAATTTTAATTTAATTTGAACCCTAACCCTAATGCTAACTTTAATTTAATTGTAACCCTAACCATTATCCTAACCCTAACCCTGGATTTTGAGCTAATTAGATCTTTTTTTTTTACATTGCAACCAGATTTTAGTGTTGCTTTATGCCTTGACCTCTAACCATCTTAGATCGCAAACAATGCTCGTTTTAGCCGCAGGACAAACTAGGTCCATCCGATGTTGGCAAGGCGTTAATTGCTAAGAATGAAAAAAAAAAAAAGGTCTCTTTTAATACTGAATAATTGATTATTATACATCTAAACGTTATGTTTCACTTTCAGAGTGAGCCCCACTCTGATTGGCTGTGCGCCAGCCTTCAGACCTTTTGTATCACAACCCAGACACAGCAAAGAGTAAACCCGCACCGGGTTTACTTAGAAGGAGAGGAACGTGTATTTAAAAAAAAACCCATTTTATTGCTCTTTAAAAATATGATAGCAGAAGCAGAATATTACTTATTTACAAATAAACACTGAATACAATGACCCTCTATAACATATATATACTTTAGTCTTAATGTAACAGTAGCTGGTATACCATTATATGCAAAAAAACCCATCAAAATATTAAACGATACATCAAGGTGTGATACTGAGATGTAGCTCAGTACTACTTTTATGTGGTTTAAAGACTACAGATAGCCTTGTTTTTGAACAGTTTTTATCTTTTCTTTTTCCACAGCAATGGTTGTTTTTTTCCCTTTTTTTTCTTGCACAATAATAGATCATGAGCTTCACAGATAGTGTAAATGACATGACAGTTTTATTCATTTCACCTACATCCTTAGGCTGACAAAAGGAAGCATATTCTGCAAATCAAGTTGGTTAAGTTCCACTTCAAACTGTGGTCTTGACTGACTGCAAGTGATGCTGTCAGGCTGTACAGGCATCACTGTCTGGTGCAGTGTCATCTGTCACTGTCTGTTCCAGCTCACTGTACCACACAGAGGGGATGCGCTGCTGCTTTCCAATTGATAACATGCTGCCAGAAGCGTGTTACTTTCTCATCTGTCTTCTTGTAGCTGTCAGAACTGGAATCCATTAATTAGTTTGTTCTTGTGAATTGCGGTTGTTCTGAAGACATGAAAAAAACATAAAAAATAAATAAAAATGATTTCATCAGAGGTTCCGAAAACATAATTAAAATGTACAGACGTCCTTAGCAACTAAACTTCATGCACATATGACTGTACTTTTTAAGAGATGCCTCAATGCATTGATTAGGTAAATCAGATGGAGAAACTATGATAACTATTACATTAGCGGAGCATATGAATTGTTAATTGGAAATTTTAGTGAATTTACCCTTGATATAGACCTGTCCTGCAAAATTAACAGGGTGTTACTTTAAGTGGTTATTGAGGACAAATGATGTAATAGTTCGTCATGGCCATTTTGCACCAGTAGGGCTCTGTTGCTGCGAGGGAGATTAATGTATATAATATTCTGTTATCTACCCATTCCGAGATTTCATATAAGCAGTGCTCAAAAAAGGCACTAGAAAATACCCCACAGTACAAATCTTTATTTGATGTCACTGATAGGTAATGATATGAGATAGGACCCACATGGTCATCAAAACCTTGGATTCTCTGTCGCTTTCTGTACCCCCATTATGATCAAACTATAGTGTGATCAGATCACAGGTATCTATGGACATGCAGCTATGGACACATTTAGTGGAGGCAGTTCTCAAAGAGGGCATACATGTAATAATGAAAAAGCAGGTTCTGGTCCAAAATAATCCCTGGTGATGTTACCAGTGATATTGACAGGTATTTAACCAAATCAGTAGATGCCCAAAATATCATGAAATCATTGATCTGATTCCTGCCATTGTGCTTCCTGCTTTTAAGCATGATCAAATTGGGCTAGCACACAGTAGCAACTCATCCTATGAGCTGCATTCCTGCACACACAGAGAGACAAAGGTATAAACAAGTCATACATAGCAGGGGCATTAACTGAGTTATTTTGCCAATATTAGGTTTGTCATTGCACGCTTTGCCGCCAAAGAATTTATCAGTGTCATCTCTGCCCCCCAAAAGCTTGTCAGTCCCAGCTTTGCCCAGAGTTTGTCAGTACCAGCTTTACCCTAGCTTGCCAGTGCCAGCATTGCCCCCAAACATCATGACACTTGCCCTTGAACTGCATGTCAGTGCCACCCAAAGAAACTGTTAGTGTTATCTTTTTCCCCAGGGTGCTAGAGCCAGTTTTGCCCCAATCAGCTTGATAGTCCCAGCTTTGTCCCTCAGTTTGTCAGTGTCAGTCCTCCTTCGAAACAGCATGTCAGTGACACTCACACCCAAACAGTATGTTAGTGCCTGCTTTTCACCCAAACAGCTTGCCAGTGCCACCCAATTTGTCAATGCCAGCTTTGCCCCAGTTTGTCAGTGCCAGCTTTGCCCACAAACTTCCCAGTGCCTCTTGGCATCCGTTTTCCAGTGCCAGATTTGCCTCTAACAGCTTGCCAGTACCACCCAAAGAATTTGTCAGTGTCATCTTGGCTTCCAAACAGTAACTTACAGCTTTGCCCCCCAAACAGCTCATCAGTGCCAGCTTTGCCAACAGCTTGCCAGTGCCAGACAGTTTTTCAGTGCCAGCATTGCCTCCAGCTTGTCAGCACCAGCTTTGCATGAAATAGCTTGTCAGTGCCACTTGCCCCATAAATTGTGTCAATGGCAGATGTCCCTTTCCTGCACTGCAAGTATCGGGATGTATAAAAAGTCGCAATCGTACTTATACACTATAAATGGCAATTGTGCCTTTTTATAAAACTCCCAACACTTTGTGGTGGGAGTGTTTTTATAGCCCCAATATATCCAAGTTATAAATACAGGTTCTATAATTACAAATTATATAGGTTACTAGCAGTGATATCCATAAAGTATGCTATTGTGAAGCATTACTTAAGGTTAAGTATATACATGTTAGGTCTCTGTGTAGACAGGGGATTGTACTGGATACCGTTTAAACATTTCAAACAAGACATTTTTGAGTGCTACTTGCTGCTTTATTCTGTTATATCATCTTTTTTTAACCAAGCAAAAGAACACTTTTTTCTGAATAAAATGGCTTTAGAATTGTTATTAAAGTTTAACCAGATTGTAAAATTTACACTTTGAGAAGATCATCTTACAGAACACCAGCTCCACGACATGATCTCTGCTCTATGTTCATCTTGTAGTAGCCAAAGGTTGTGTACATCATGTCTAAATGATTGATGTGATAATACACACAGGTGATATGACAGTCTGACAGAGCTGCAGCTTCAATCCCAACAATCATAATTTAAAATGCATTATAATCAGGCCCAATTACGAATATAACTGAATGTGGGTTAAAATTTGTGCGCCAAATGTGCTTAAAAAATGGCCAAGCTTCTGTCGGTACTTTAGAGGTATAAAAGAATGTCTATGGTGCAAAGGGTTTAGCACTGGTCTTTGTGACTTCCTACGGGGGGAAGTGGAGCCATGGGGACGAATGCTAAAAGAAAACCTCAAAAAACACTAAAATGCGGAGCATACAATCTGGGGACTTTTCCGGGGACACAGTTGGCATGCAGGCATGAGCCTCAATACAAAGGCTGATATCTTGACATTGGGAATGTCTTGTAACCCTACATTAGGCTAACATTTGAGCCTTAATGAAACTGCCTAATTTATATTAAATACACACTGACCACACTGTACAGTGAAGAGGAGGCTCTATAAATAAAGTAATAATAATACATGTAGCGATTTTCATAGACTTGATTATAGTCATATATTGCTGAACACATTTAGGAAGAACATATGGAGTACCTCAGAAGGCAGCACATACCGGTCTATGTGATCTGGCTATTTGCCTGCTTCCCAGACTTCATGAAGTGTTTAAAACTGTTGTACCTTGCTTTCTTGTTCAGACTCCCCCCCCCCCCCCCCCCCCACCTCCCCAGTGTTACTGTCTGCCCAGTGCAGGCCTTCAAAGCATGTGCCTCAGGGCTGTACTCTTGTGGTATTTTCAATGCACTGCTACTAATTGGTTTCTCTGTACTACATTCTGTCTTTTTGACAGTTGCAGATCACATTGACCAACATATCCTAAGCTCTTACCGAAGGGTACAATAGGTGTAATAATGCTAGTATTATACATTGCAACATGTGCTATTATGACGGTCAGATGATAAACTGGCATGTACTATCAAAATACATTTTAGTTTATCCTCATACAAGGGACAACTAATTTTTTACTTGTGCTTCTATGGTAGAAACAAAAGTAAAAAAAAAACCTTTTAGTTGTCCTTTAACAGAAAGTTCCTTAATTGTAAAAAAGAATATGTGTTCGTTCTCACAATCTAGTTTTTAAAGTTAACTCAGATTGTGAATTCTTGTATCCTACATTCAGTCTGAACAAGGTTTAGGTGACATAGTCCCTTTAAAGTTGCATTTCCTTTGTGTATGATAGTGCATCTTCAACCTAGCTTTTTTGTTGTTGCACAAATATTAACACAATAACAGGTGGTATTATTGCTCAATGTGTGGCCAATAAAAACAACAAATAATGCAAAATACAATAGATAAAATGGGTACAATTCAAAACGTTTAATGTGGGAAGAGTTAATATAGAATAATGTTTCAATTTGCGGACTTACATGAAGCACGTTTTTCACTACCCAAACTTACCAAAAGTGGATATGTGTGCTCTGTCGACAATCCAAATTCTAACAAGAGATGCTTTTCTAACAAACAGAACAAAAGACAAACCTCTAATTTTTGGGATCAGCAAAATAGTACAAGTGTTTGGACACCAGCACCTAATATCTGAAACATGTGCTAAAAGTCAGGTGTAATTGTGTATATGAATCACAGTGATCCAATCCCTTAATATACACCAATCAGCCATAACATTATGACCACTGACAGGTGGCAAGCCGGCACAGGCACTGTGATACTTTGGACAATGTTCTGCTGGGAAACCTTTGGTCTTGCTATTCATATGGATGTTGCTTTGACACCTACCTACGTTTTGTTGCAGACCATTTCATGAAAGTTAGACAGTGCTCTTAAAGTAATAATGCGCATTTTCAACATATATACACTGTGAGGGATTGTGGTCAGCTCATAGCATTATGAATAGTACAACAGTATAAAAGAATGTAATGACCTCGCATACTCCAAAAATTCAGTGTTGACACCAAGTTGCACTAAACATTAAAAACTAATTTATTTACGTGCAGACATCCCTGGGATGGAGCCAGCAGCCTTACACATTTTGTGCCTTAACCGGGCGCTTAATCATAGGCCACAATTGTAAGTAAATAAACTATTATGTAATGTTTACTGCAACCTGGTGTCAACACTGGATTTTTGGAGCATGCGAGGTCATTAGCTTTTTTTCTACTGTGTTATTAAATGATCTGATGCCAACGTCTTAGTGCCAGATACCACAGCACACCTTCAGAGATTTAGTGGAGTCCATACCTTGATGGGCCAGGGCTGTTTTCACGTCCAACATACACCAATCAGTCATAAGTTTATGACCTGCCTAATATTGTGTAGATCCCCTTTTGATGCCAAAAGGTATATGTGTGTGTATAAATATACACACACACACACACATGAAAATAATGTCCATTCTTTCTAAAAAAAAAAAATGCATAACTACTTGTAAGCTCGTAAATGTACCTGATAGGACTAAGGGCAGAGCCTATCTGAAATGATATGTTTAGCACCATTTATACCAACGGAATATCTTCTTTCATTATATATATTGTCTTGTTAATATACATGGCATCCTGTGTGAAATGTTTCCATTTTTGAGGATGATTCATGAAGGGGCCATCTTGGTTTCCTTGGCTTTTACTTCCATTTTAGCTTTGCATTGTTTTATTTCGATTGGAATTTTATATTTATATTAATAGATACTGTTCTGTTTATATTCTGTTTATATTATTAGATATTGTTTTTTGAATTCATTTGAAAATAATTTCAACCCAAAGTATTAAACAGCACTCATAACGCTACTTGTGTTGCAATTTAAAGGGACGCTGGCTTCTGGCCAGTGTCTATGCCTTCTGTAAGCAGAATTGCATGCAATTACATAAATTAAGAGAAGAAGCTTCCCACAGTGCTTATATCAAGCCAGTACACAGAGATGGTTAGTGTCAGTAGAAGGGCACCAGTAACCATGGCATTAAATTATTCAAGTCCAGTAAATGTCCACCATGAACAATGTTGGTGACTACCCATTGTTTGTCTGATGTCTATTGTTAGTAATGATAATGGTGCACATGCCGCAAGCACCAAATAATGACAATATCGTTGTGTGCCTCTATTTATAATGCAGGGAGTTTGCGCTGCATCCATCGGTTACTTAATTTTTGGTTGCGCCACCAATGTATGATAAAAAATCATCTGATTAGTGTTGGGGAAAAATCTCCCTCTCCCACACTGCAATGTGTTGAGATTTATAAAAAAAAAGGAGTAATTGCCTTTATACATAACATTACCTCTCCCGACACTTTGCAATATGCAAGTTTTTATACATGACCCTCATAGTGTTTGCTGCTGATTTAGAAGTTATTCACACAATTGTACATGCCTAGATTCCACTTTGCTCAGTATATTTTTATGTAAATTTTTCAATTGCTTTGTGGTTGCCCAATTTTTGGTGCATTAATCTACTTTCCGATCCAACGACTTTCTGATCTAAACATTGTTTATACTGTTACCATTTAGAAAAAAAACATCTATCTACGTATTAGCAGGATTGCAGGCAAATGAATATTTTAAGAGAAAAATGTTCTTTAAAAATGTCTGTGGTGTCTTCTGTTTATGACATCACCTGGATGTGATATGCAAATTGACAGAATAAAATAATTGATGATCTATAAATTGTGTTAGCAGAATTACAAGCAAACACATAAAATAAGAATTTTTTTTTTTAAATTGAATGTGATGTTGCCTGTTTATGATTTCACCTTGTGGCTTGATATGCACATTACATATCTGTAAACACATTGAAAAGCATTTTATTTGCATGTCAAGGTACAGATGTCATAAACAGGAGACTCTACAGACACATTTTAAAACATTTTTCTCTTATGTTATGCGTTTGTGTGCAATCTTGCTTACTCTATATATAAATAATTGTTTAGTCTCTCATAACTTTATAAAACACAAACTAGATATATGTGTAAAGTGATAAACCATACAACAGTTCCTGATAATCTTGCGTTAGTTCTGTAAATGTGCTACAGGAACAAGCAATCAATCTAGTGAAAACAAATAATAAAAACTATACAGTCATTACTGTTTAAGATATTTTTAAATTCAGAAAATCAGGGTTTTTTTTTAAACCGAGTTGTATTTTTATTTCTACACTAGCTCTAAAACCTTTACAAAATAGCCATCAATTTTACAGCTTCAATTATATTAGCAGTCACAACCCGCCACTAAACAACACAGTGTAGTAATTGGCATTTGCAGTTATATTATTTTGAGGGATTGTGATAAAAGTTGTATCTAATTGGTTTGGATCAATGCGCTTGCAACATTTAAACAAAATTAATTTTCAATTAAAAACAGAAAAAGGCTTTTGAACAGTGGGATAAAGCATTGCCACATCTCCATCTGCTACAGACTTACTGGCTGTTTAAAATGCTGGATGCCAGTTTGAGAGACACATTTGAAACCGAGCCAAGGTCCACTGGAGGTAAAACAATGTCCACCCTTTTTACAAGGGTTCATTGTTCCAAAACAATAAAGCTCTCTGGCTTATTTGAATGTCAACAATTCAGGAAACTTGATGTACAGAGCCATCAAATAGAATATTTTTGTGTACCAGTTTATTATTTCAGTGGCAATTATTTGCATCATTCATACTAAAGGATGTTTGCTAATGAGTGCTTGGCTGCTGCATATTCCAGGGAGGCTGAATGCTCTTTGTGCTGACAAAAGGGCCCAAATCACTGGAGAGAGATCGACTGGACAAATCATTCATCTATGCAAATGCCAGCTGAAATGGTCAGATGCATTTATTACCCTCCTCATTATAGTAAACAAGGGATGAATCGTGACTGGCAGTTATCAACTTGCCCTGCAGTTGGATTTGTTCTCCTACCACTATTAAAATTATAAGGAAAAAAAAAAGGCAAGCCGCTGGGGACTTTATTGGTTTGTAAAAGAGTAAATGTCACATAGCCCCATGCTTAAAGACTTTTGATTGACAAATGTTTTACTTGACATATCAAACACAGGTGTTTTCCATATCAAATACTCTTTGTTTGTGCAATAAAAATATATTTATTTGTTAACCCTTTCAGGTGCTTAAAGCCATTCTATGGGCTAAAACAAGGGTAATAAAAATAGATACCATACTTAACAACAAGAAAAACATGCATACAAAATACACATTGAATACAAATTTCTAGAATAGGTTTTGTTCAATATTCATCAAAAATATTATGCATATTAACTTATCATAACTGAAAAAATATGCTATGTTTTTAGCAAATTATGAAACCATGGGGCAATCTAAATGTGTACATATCTTCCAAAAAATATGTAACCATTTTAGGACATATGAGCTTCTGTAGTGACTTCCATGTTGGAGGTTCATCTTAGAGGACTCATGGGAATGTTATAACAAATAGATTTGTATTATTTTGTACAGGCGTGTGCTATTTTGCCTGCATCTAAAGCTGGGCTTGTCAGCCACATGTATTGTAAGTTACAGGATCACTTTCAGAGTATACTAGGATCAAACTGGAAGTAAAAACGTTGACTTGAATTGGAAATTTATAGACTCCATTTAAAGGCATAGCCTTGCAAATATGTTGTTTGTTACAACATAAAACTACAACAGCTATCTCTTAATTATTTTTACCACTATTAGAAATGAAACGAAGATGTGGGATCCCTCTTAGCGAGAATGGGCGAAAGCTGAAATAGCCAGCCCTATAGGATGTAACCTACTCGAGAGAGGAATCACTGGTACGGATGGTATGCCTCTAGGTGCATCTAACTAGGGACCCACGTCTGGGCATACACTAATAACTCATTGACACAAAAACGAAGATGTGGTATCCCTCTCAGCGAGATCAGGCAAAAGCTGAAATAGCCAGCCCTATAGGATGTAACCTACTCAAGAGAGTCCCTAGCTCACTGCAACTAGAGGGATACCAGCCGTACCACACTGACGAGGCCATTGAAGGCCGAAACGAACGTCTGTGGTTGCTGAATTCTTAGTGCAGGGGAGACCTGCCAGGCTATTTTGATCTGGACTGCCCTTATGGGTGGGCTAATGGAGAGGCTTCCTCTGTAATGGTGCAAGCGAGCAAAAAACGCTGATTCCTCTCCTGAGTAGGTTACAACCTATAGGGCCGGCTATTTCAGCCTTTGCCCGTTTTTACTGAGAGGGATCCCACACCTTTGTTTTTTGTCACTATTAGAAATAACCTATCCCATTGATGACTAACCTCGCCACTTCAAGTGACCTCGATGCAGTGTTCAGGACATTGGAGAATGTAAACTGTGCTTTCGCAGAGATTGGCACACTAGTGCTAACATTCCCCCTCCCAAGCCACATCTGGTGTTCCACATTGCCAAAGGAGAACCATCACACACCTATCCTGATGAATTTATTTGTCGAAGAACAGGTTTACAAGAAGGTTTCACAAATAATTTTGGGATTATGATGGAGCGTGATTTAGCAATAACTGCAAATCGGTCTGATGGAATAAAGACAAGGTCATGAAAAAAGCAGACACCATGGCCTAAACTGATACTTGTTTGATCAACCCTAAGGCTCCAGATATTATACTCACTGTTCCAGGATGCTCTCCACTTGGTTTGTATATATTTTGTTTTACATTTTATTTTTTGCTTTTACTTTGCATGTTATTTGTTTACATTTTTAATAAAAATTACCTAAATATCATTTTAAATTGAAAAGTAGCTAATTTGCATATTAAGCTACAGGTCATAAACAGGAGACGCCACCGACACATTTTTATGTTAGTTTATGCATTTGATCGAAAATCTGCTAACACAATGTAAACATCAGTTTTGGTCTTTATTACACTCTTCACAGTATAAACCTCCAGTATTGTAGTAACAAACTATTTTCTACTATTTTGTATGCTATGCCACTGAAAATGTCTATTTTTGTTTGTGTTCTGTATCTATGCAACCTTAATATAACATTACATACTATGGTGTATTATTGATTGAATTGCCTAATTTGTTGATTTTTCTGTTTTATTTTAACACCTCTACTTAGTTGACTGCATAAAAGGTTTGATAAAAGCAGTTTTTTTGGCTTCCAAATATCAGTCATACATGGTAATGTGAATGCAAATCGAAATATATGTGGTATTGGTGTACTCTTAAGAAGGAATGGTGCATAACAGTTTATATTTCTCAAATCTTCATTAATTGTACACAATTGAGGTTAATTATAAACATATTTTGCCAAATCTTGTATCTCCCCCACATCATGACTTGCCATTGAAGTTAATTAATAAAAGTTTAACTAACGGTCCCTAAAGCATGTGTCCTGTGTTTTAAGTGTATAGGGGCAGGGAGTATAGTGACAATTAGAATCCTGCCTGGGTAATGAGGTTTTAATCAAGAGAAAATAGGTGCTAATAAGGAAATGCTAAACTGAAGTGGAGAATGTGGAACAGGAATGAAAAACTTATTTATGACAACAAAGAGGCAGCTGGAATTAAGGGGAGTTTTAGGAAAAGTCCTGTAATAGACATAATGTGTAATGTCTACATTATTAAAAGTCACATGGGGGCAGAGATAAATTCTGTTTCTGCTTCCATCACATCCAGCAAGTACATCTTAAGGGGGTGAGAAATAAGATAGTTTACATAGTTTACAAGAGGATACATTTAGGGTTATGAATAAAATCTACGGCACTGCAAGGTGTCGGGAGTACCGTATTTGCTCGATTATAAGACAAGGTTTTTTTCAGAAAAAAATTTCTGAAAAATCCCCTCGTCTTATAATCGAGGTCGTCTTATAATCTGACCTCAAATTGAGGTCAGACTATAGGACTGGGATCCAGGTCCCCAGCAGAGCTGCAGGGGACCTGGATCCCCCTCTCTAACAGCAGGGGATGTCTGCGCGATGAGCGCAGACTTACCTGCTTCCGCCCGGCATGACCGCCGGGGCTTCTATGAAGAAGCCGGGTACTTCCGCTTTCGTCACAGAAGTCCCGGCGGTCGTGCCGGGAGGCAGCAGGGGAGGTCTACGCATGGGCGTAGGAAGCGGGGGGGATGGGGGGGACGGATCTCCCCCAGGAAAAAATGTGGGGGGGACAGGTAGGGTGAAATCCCCCCCAGAACGCGAGGCAAACGGGGCCCCCAGCCCCTGCTTGCCGCTTTTTTCCGGCAAGCCGCATCCGATGGATGCATCGGCCGGAAAAAACAAAAACAAAAAACTGACGCTGGATGTCACGTTGCGTCACATCCGGTGACTGTTTCCCTCCTCCGTGCAAGAGGGAAGACTGCACGGAGGAGACATCCGGCGGGGGACACGGAGCAGTGAAGTGTAAGTACTAGGGAAGGGGGGGGGGGCTGACTGGCACAATATTACAGGCATCTGACTGGCATAATATTACTGGGCATCTGGCTGGTACTATATTACTGGGCTCTGGCTGGCACTATATTACTGGGCACCGGCTGGCACTATATTACTGGGCTCTGACTGGCACAATATTACAGGCATCTGACTGGCATAATATTACTGGGCTCTGACTGGCACAATATTACAGGCATCTGGCTGGCACTATATTACTGGGCTCTGACTGGCATAATATTACAGGCATCTGGCTGGCACTATATTACTGTGCTCTGACTGGCACAATATTACAGGCATCTGGCTGGCACTATATTACTGGGCTCTGACTGGCATAATATTACAGGCATCTGGCTGGCAATATATTACTGGGCTCTGACTGGCATAATATTACAGGCATCTGGCTGGCACTATATTACTGGGCTCTGGCTGGCACTATATTACAGGCATCTGACTGGCACTATATTACTGGGCATCTGGCTGGCACTATATTACTGGGAATCTGACTGGCACAATATTACAGGCATCTGGCTGGCACTATAATACTGGGCATCTGGCTGGCACTATATTACTGGGCATCTGGCTGGCACTATATTACTGGGCATCTGGCTGGCATAATATTACAGGCATCTGGCTGGCACTATATTACTGGGCTCTGACTGGCATAATATTACAGGCATCTGGCTGGCACAATATTACAGGCATCTGGCTGGCACTATATTACTGGGCATCTGGCTGGCATAATATTACAGGCATCTGGCTGGCACTATATTACTGGGCTCTGACTGGCATAATATTACAGGCATCTGGCTGGCACTATATTACTGGGCTCTGACTGGCATAATATTACAGGCATCTGGCTGGCACTATATTACTGGGCTCTGGCTGGCATAATATTACAGGCATCTGGCTGGCACTATATTACTGGGCTCTGGCTGGCACTATATTACTGGGCATCTGGCTGGCACAATATTACTGCCCAAATGAATGTGGGCAACAAAAAACCTGGCAAATGAATGTGGGCAAAAAAAAAAAACCCTGGTAAATGAATGTGGGCAAAAAAAAAACCCCTGGCAAATGAATGTGGGCAAAAAAAAAAAAACCCTGGCAAATGAATGTGGGCAAAAAAAACAAACCCCTGGTAAATGAATGTGGGCAAAAAAAAAACCCTGGCAAATGAATGTGTGCAAAAAAAAAAAAAACCCTGGCAAATGAATGTGGGCAAAAAAAAAACAACCCGTGGCAAATGAATGTGGGCAAAAAAAAAAAAAAAACCCTGGCAAATGAATGTGGGCAAAAAAAACCCTGACAAATTAATTTGGGCAAAAAAACACTGGCAAAATAATGTAATTAATAAGTAATGATGGTCTGTGCCTTTGTAAGAGGCACAGACAAACCTGGAACGGAAATGCCCACCTTCCCTGCAATGAGATATAGTGTGTGTGACTGACTGTGTGAGTTTGTGTGTCTGACTGACTGTATGAGTTTGTGTGTCTGTGACTGACTGTATGAGTTTGTGTGTCTGTGACTGACTGTATGAGTTTGTGTGTATATGTGACTGATTATGAGTGTGTGTGTCTGTGACAGACTGTATGTATGAGTGTATGTGAAAGACCATGTATGAGTGTGTGTGTCTATGTGACTGACTCTGAGTGTATGTGTCTATGTTACAGACTGTATCTATGAGTGTGTGTCTGACAGACTGCATGTTTGTATGAGTGTGTGTCTGCGACAGACTGTATGTATGTATGTATGTATGTATGAGTGTGTCTGTGAACGACTGTATGTATGAGTGTGTGTCTGACAGACTGTATGTATGTGTGAGTGTGTGCCTGGCAGACTGTATGTATGAGTGTGTGTCTATGTGACAGTATGTATATGTGTGACAGGCTGTATGTATGAGTATATGTGTCTATGTGACTGACTGTATATGACTGCATGTGATTGTGTGTATGTGCTGTTGTCTGGCTCCTAGATTTTTTTTCCTGGCTCCTAAAACTTAGTTAAGGTTGTCAAGCCCTGGTATAAATGTTACTAGTTATATACATATATTTGGGGTCCACCTTAAGCTTTTGGAAATGCTGGAAATATTTAATATTTTACAGTTTATTTTCTGGTCAGAAATGTAATGTTTGTTTGCTGAGAGGGTAGTGGATGCATGGAATAGTCTTCCAGTAGAAGTGGTAGAGGTTAATGCAGTGAAGGAGTTTAAGCATGCATGGGATAGGTATAAGGCTATCCTAGATATAAGATAAGGCCAGGGACCAATGAAAGTATTACTATACTGAGAGGGTAGTGGATGCATGGAATAGCCTTCCAGTAGAAGTGGTAGAGGTTAATACAGTAAAGTTGTTTAAGCATGCATGGGATAGGTATAAGGCTATCCTAGATATAAGATAAGGTCAGGGACTAATGAAAGTATTACTTTACTGAGAGGGTAGTGGATACATGGAATGGCATTCCAGCAGAAGTGGTAGGTTCATACTGATGTATGTTTTATGGTGTACACACAGCTCGCTGACTATATTTCATGTAACAGTGATAAAATGCACCTGCCTGATGCAGATGTTGTGCTGTGAATGTATCTGTTGTATACCAAGGATCCTGGTAATGTTGGTGGAAACTTGGTGATATAATATACACTGTGACAAGCTTTATTTTTACTGCTGCTATACCCGGCGAGCAAAAATGCTGTCCCCCCCAGATTTTTGGGGGTTCCTACACCCATAGGTCTACGCTCATCGCGCAGACATCCTCTGCTGCCCCACTAGCCACCAGGAAGAATCGGCCAGCAGGGGGATGTCTGCACGATACGTGCAGACATCCTCCATGCTGCCCGACACCTCCGTCTATTATGACGGACCAGCTGTCCGTCATAATAGACAGAGGTGTCGGGCAGCATGGAGGATGTCTGCACGTATTGTGCAGACATCCCCCGGCTGCCCCCACTAGCCACCAGGGATCATGACAAAGGTGAGGGGGAGGGAGGAGGGCAGAGGGGGAGGGGGGGGGGACAGAGAAACAAGGGAGGGAGGGGGGAAGAGAGACATGAGGAGGGGGGGGACAGAGCAACAAGGGGAGGGAGGGGGGAAGAGACAGCAACAAGGGGAGGAAGGGGTTAAGAAACAGAGACAAGGGGAGGGGGGGGACAGAGCAACAAGGGGAGGGAGGGGGGAAGAGACAGCAACAAGGGGAGGAAGGGGTTAAGAAACAGAGACAAGGGGAGGGGGGGGAGAGACAGAGACAAGGGGAGGGAGGGGGTGCAGAAACAGAGGCGAGGGGGGAGAGAGACAACACTAAGGGGGGGAGAGAGAGAGGCAGCATTGGCACATAAAAATAAAAACAAGAAATACATGTTTTGATATCATAATTTTTTATTAAAAAAGCAATTTACATGTCAATATATACAAGTTGAGCTTTTTTCCTATAGGGTAGTCTTATATTCAGGCTTTTAGTTTTTTTCCTAATGGAATATCCAAAGTTTGGGGGGTCGTCTTATAATAAGGGTCGTCTTATAATCGAGCAAATACGGTATTATAAAATGGCACAACCGCCATTTGTTATGTATGAAGGTGATTGCACTTTTTTATAACTCTCGACACTATGCATTGCGGGCAATGGACCTCCTCCAAACAGCGCCTGATTTTTTATACATAGCCTGCACCGAGCACCGACACAACGTAAATTCGGCATAGATAACATAGACTCCTGAAATGTGCCATCTCTGGACATGCTAGTCCTCTACTGTTCCCAAATCATTTGGGTACAAATCTCCCTAGCACCCATCCAAAAGTGCTGTAAAAGGAGTTCATAATGAACAATTTCAAAGTGTATGTTGAAAGTATGGAAATTGACATTTCTTAAATTATGATGGATTGTACGTACAAATGATTTGCATTTTATAAATACAGCAAAAACAGCAATAATAGAAAATAAGTATATAGTATATGAACAATCATGCTTCATTTAAATTTAAGCTAAAGATATTAGTGTTACTATGTATGCACCTGCATTTTATTCTGAGGACATTTATATTAATACATCTCACAATTCCTATGTGTCTCTGGAATGATGTGACAATTTTTTAATCTGAGCTCCGTCTGAATATTACTATATCCAGCATTCCGTTATTTTAATTCCCTTTAGAAATCTTTGCTAAAGAATTTAATCATACAGCTTGCAAACCCATTACTTTCATGAAACCAATGCTAGACATTCTAATTCTGATGAAAAACCTAACAAATGTGTGTAGATGTCTCTGCACTGCTAAATCAAAAAACATGAAAAGGTAGGAATCAAAAGTATTAGATTGCTGATGAAATCCTAGTATCAACAAATTAATAAAAGACAAATCCTAATGTTACACATTACTCTTTTTTAATCTAAATAGGCTTGTTTGCCTTATTTAGGTTTGTTATGTTTACTTTACTGCACAAGTTTTAAATATTATATTTTGTTAATAAGGCTTTAGTATAACCTTTGCATTATTACAGATTACCTTGGCACCCTAAATTAACCTTATAAACAGTCAAGTATTGTCCCACAATTCTTAAAGGACGCCAAGTTATATTAAGTAAGGGGCACATGCAATGAGCCAGAATTGAATGCTGGTTAAACATCTACCTTACATGAGAGATGTTTTGGGGACAGGCCGGTACATTTTGTTATTAGGTTACTGGGGTGATCAGAGCACAGTTATGCTATACATCTTTCGAACATCAAGAGTAAGGTATGTCCTGATTGGGTAGTCACTTTGGGATGGTGAGATTGCTTTTGTATGTTTCTGGGAAAGACAAAGCTTTAAACCAGAGCTGAAATTGTGTGACTGTGAATGCGGCAGAAACTCATTAAAAATAATGCAGTGCCAATCATGCTAGATTATTCCTAGGCAGCTGGCACACAGAACTAAAATATCCACCCATCGGAAATATGCTCAAGATTGCCACATCTATTTGGTTGGAGGCAGTACAGACATAAAAGTCAAATGACACCATGTCCCTAAATCATATTTCACAGATATTAAACACATGATTGTAAAAATGATCTGGAAATCTACACGGTCCCCCCCCCCCCCCCCCCCCCCCCCCCCCATGCTAGCATACCAATATTTGACCCACACAAAAGACAGGGGCGGCCTAGGGTGTCAGACCTTGAAACATCATTTATGATGGGGACCTTAAGATTCTAGAGGACATCACCAAGACACAGACAACACACAAGGTGAACACCCACTTCAACATTTTTGGACCCTCACGAGTCACCACCTTGATCCCTTTCGAGCCATATGACCAACAACGTAAACTCATCTCAAATATCCGCACGCTCCTTATCAACGTTGAGCATACACAAGCCCCATTTCATCTATAGCTGGGAAAATTATTGTAATATGGATCAAACTGGCACTACCAGCAAACAAATTATCAGTTTCAACATGCATTCAAGAAAATTCATTTAAAATCCTTACCAGCTGGTACAAAGTCCCCTCAGTGCTGCACAAAATATCGCTGACAGCCTCCGACTGCTGCCAGAGATGCTTTCAGCACAAAGGGGGACTTTCTCCACATGTGGTGACTTTACCCCAAGATAACACAATTCTGGAAAGCTATCTATAGTACAATCCAGAAGATAGCAAACCCAAATCTCCCCTTTGAGCATTTAACGCTCTTACTTCACCACAACACAACACCAACACATAAATCCAAAAACGGTCTGATAGTCCATATATTAAATTCAGCAAAGTTCCTGATCCCCAGGGTATGGAAGCAAAAACATTCTTCTACATTCTGGGAGTTGGTGTCCTTCGTCAAGTGCATCCAACAAGCAGAGGACGTAGTCCTTACCACACATGGCAGAGGGCTCCAACATACCAGGCAAGGGTTCTACTGGCTAGACCTTCTTGAAAGTGACAGCTTCCAACAGGCTCTCGATGAATAAATCTTCGGATGTACCTGTAGCTAATGTTTTTATTTATGCTAAACCTCTGCCAACATAATCTCACAAGACACATCTTCATCCTCTGGTTATCCCCCAGCTCTCCCTTTCCTTATTTCCCACCTCTTTCCCCTTTGTATGGTTCTTGAGCGAGGGTGCATTAACGGTATACCAGCTCCAAATTTCAATTATCTGTTAAACAACACTCTATTATAAATGTGACCCAAAGGCTGTTTACAAGCTGTTTTCTATGAAGACTGTGATCAGTAAGGGAAATTTCTTCCACCCTCTGTTTTCTTCATATTTCTATACTTATTTACAATAAAATATATTAGTAGAAAAAAAATCCAAATAACAGAAAACAATTGGTATGTATGAATAACTTAATTAATGGCACTGGCAGATGACATTTAATCTGTTAGAAAGTGACTAAAACCTACAAGACAGAAAGCCTGTGTACACAGGTGTTCTCACACTTCCGAGTTGGTTTGGGATTTAATTCCTATCTGTTTCAGCTATGTGGGAATGTGAGTAAATAATGTTTTCTTTAAAAAAATAATTACTTAATCAATATTTGTAATATTATTACTTATGCCTGCGCAGACATCTTTATAAGATGGAAGGATTGCCTTGGTTTCTCTGTATGATCTGCTTTGTAAGCTAAATTCCTGAATAATAATTCAAAGCTGTGTATATTTTAACACTATTTAAATGTATCATATTATGCTCAAGATTTGAATTGTCCGTAGTGCTCTCTCAATCCAGAAGTAAGGTGTTAATTTATCTCAGCAGAACAGACTGCTTAAAACTGTATTTTGTAAATGCTAATGTTATTTCACCAGAGCAGCACTCTGTGGTAGCAGAGAGAGAGACGGTCAAGGGACCTAGTTAGGGATGAGATTACAATCAAGTAACCTACATAGGGATGGGAACCTTTACTGAGTGGGATATTTGATAAACTAAGAAATACGGACACCAGGTTTTTATTTATTAATTTAACTTTGGTTTATTAATAAGGTTATACATGTTTTGTTAGTTTTATTTTTTTAAATAGAAAATGGAGAGTTAATAAAATTGTTAATTTGATAATTGCTCTAATATATTCATATAAATCCATCAGGCATAAAACATTATGACTATGTACTTGTTTATCTACCTAATTTCTATTTGCCTGACTTTGAGCATACTGTTCCTGAGTGTCATTTAAAGGGGCTGTCTAGTGCCCAAAATGCATCTTCCAAATGTTCATGCATATTAATTTGCTTGAAAATGCATGTTTTACATTACTTGAAAAATTAAAAAAACATTACACTTAGATGAATTTGCGAAATTAAAGCAGTTAGCAAGAAACATGGACTGCCCACACTAGCTGAGTAAAAGTCAATTTCCTTTTTTTGCTGCAGGAACCAATGAGAATAATGTCATTTAAATGAATGGAATATCCTGTTTCTCTAGTGATGTCATCAGACAATGTGTTGCACTGTTAAGAGATAGTACTGTGTACAAGGGCAAGATCACTTAGAGTCCATACAATTTATTCTATTGCAGCAGCACAAAAGGTGACTAAATGAAACAAAACTTGATATGCTCAGTGTATATATAATCAGTGCTGCCGGACCTGTAGTCACTGGGGGAGGGCTTGTCAAAAGTCAAATATTAAAAATGTGATTTATGCAGAATGCCTGCATCAAATCAAACTGGAAAAAAACTTGTGCACTATACATACAATAGTCTTCAACATGCACCAAAGTGAGTTTGGGGACTAGACTGTCCCTTTAATGTACACCATTCACCACTTGTGTGACCCAAGAGAATTAAAAAAAATAGATAAAAGATTCTCTTCATTTTCAAATGCATTTTTCTCCTCCTCCTTACAGACAGGAGCACAAAGTTAAAATAACTTCTCATTTATACAGGAGCTAGCAATTTGACAAACACAATGCTTTTTTTATGATAAGAACTTCAGTTCTGCTAACACAATGTATAGATATTTATGTCATCTACATTCACAGCATAAACAATGTTAAGGTCACAGTCCTTACAGTGGGGGTAAATAGTATGCACAAGACAAACAGAAAAAGGGACCTTACATTTTTGGAATAATAATAGGCTACTGAAATAGTCAAGTGTGTCCTCTTTATATAGCATGCTATTTTTATATTTGCACACAAGGTCACAATGCATAAACTGTATAATTCCTAGGACACACAGTCAAAATAATAAATACAGCAACAGAAAAACTGAATCTTGCTTTGCACTTGAAGTAACTTGTTCCCAGCCTCGGGTGAAACATGACAACCATACATAAGTTTTCATTAATCAACCACAAAAACAGCAGGGATAGCAGAATAAAGGAAATGTGCACATCTTTTGTAAGGCTCAATATAAGTCCAGTCTGAATTTGCAGATTAACTAAACCCATTGAAAGTTTGAATGGTGGTTAAAGCTCTAAACAGTACACCCAAAATGCTTGTGTATGTACATGATAACATGTTATCTTGGGCACTTTAGTTTATAATGGTTTTGACACATGCTGCAATGTAAGTATAGTTAATTTTATGCTGATGGAGTATGGGTAGTATGTAGCATGAGTAAAAAAGAAACAATCAAGGTTAATTATGCAATTTATTTTAATTACCTTATGCTCCTCTGGGGAGCATTAAAAGGTTCAAACCAAGCATTTTGTTTTCTCATTTATGCATAATAGAAAATGTAATAAATTCTCAGAATGCTCCAGCTTTAAAAACGTGTAAAACTGTAGACTCTTGGATCTATTTACTAAAACAGGGGTCACCAACACGGTGCCCACGGGCACCAGGTCGCCCCCAAGGACGACATGAGTCGCCCGCAGGATCAGGGGGCGATACTGGCGTCCCATGCCCGGTGGACTTTTTTTTAAAACAAACTTTATTGATCCGCGCGGCTGGAGGGGAGCGCACAACGCTTCCCTCACAGCCATGGACCTGCACCGCGAGACAGCAGCAAGGAGGTAAGTACTGACTGGGGAAGAAGGGTGGGAAAATACTGGCATTTTGAGGGACAAAATCCTGGCATATTAATTGGCATTATCCTGGCATATTAAATGGCATAATCCTGGCATATTAGTTGGCATAATCCTGGCATATTGGCATTATCCTGGCAATTAATTGGCATAATCCTGGCAATTAATTGGCATAATCCTGGCATTATCCTGGCATATTAAATGGCACAATCCTGGCATTTTGAGAGGCATAATCCTGGCATATTGGCATTATCCAGGCATATTAATTTGCATAATCCTGGCATATTGAGGGGCAAAATCCTGACATATTGAGGGGCAAAATCCTGGCATATTAAATGGCAAAATCCTGGCATATTAAATGGCTAAATGCTGGCATATTGAGTGGCAAAATACTGGCATATTAATTGGCAAAACAATGGCATATTGAGGGGCAAAATACTGGTATATTAAATGGCATATTGAGGGGAAAAATACTGGCATATTGAGGGGAAAAATACTGGCATATTAAATGGGAAAAGAATGGCATATTGAGGGGCAAATCCTGGCATATTAAATGGCAAAATACTGTCTGTGTAAGTGTATCCTGTGTCTAAGTGTGTAAAAGTGGCTGTGTGTGTATTTATATGTGTGTGTAAGGGTGGCTGTGTGTGTATTTATGTGTGTATGAGTGTGACAGTGTATGTAAGAGTGCCTGTGGATTTATGTGTGTGTGACAGTGTGTGTAAGGGTGGCTGTCTGGCAGTGTGTTTGTGAAGGTGGCTGTGTGTGTGACTGTGTATAAGGGTGTCTGTAAATGTATGTGTGTGTGATTGTGTATTTATGTGTGACTGTGTGTATGTGTGACATCATGGGAATGGTAGTAAAAACTCATTCTGCTAGCCAGCAAAAAGTCTCCCACGTTGCATTTTTCCTATGAAATGTAGTGATGCAAGTGATCATCTAAAAATGTAACAATTACTGAGATTAAAGTGCTGAATATCAATATGTTTCCCTCCTTATTGTCATTGTTGCTAATTATTGTGAGAAATCATTTATGTCATGTCTTCACATAGATGAGTATTATTAATAATGTATAACTTAAGGCAAACTGAGCAAATTTGTTATTTCAGAAGAGCGTATCAAGCTGGTAGCCCTTCGTATGACTCAGTACCCATGAAGTAGCTCTCAGTTTCAAAAAGGTTGGTGACCCCTGCACTAAAAGGTGAGTTGCAGGCGAGTTGAGGTGAGATGCGGGACCTGAAAAAAAAAAAAAAGTTTCACCCTGTAAAAAATAAAATAAAAATCAGTGCCACCGGATATTACACACGTCATATTAGTGGGAATTGTCTGGCTTATTAATAGCAAAATAATAATGGCATATTCATGGGAATTGTCTGGCTTATCAATGGCAAAATAATACTGGCATATTAATGGGCAAATTAGCTGTGGCTTATTAATTGGCAAGCTGGCAATGGCATATTTCATGGACAAACAGTAGCATATTTTAAACGGCAAACTGGCTGTTGCATATGTTAATGACAACGTGACAAGTTTATGTTGATTAAAATTGTTCTTCATTTTAAATACTGTATTGTTTTTCCACACTACAAATAAAGTATGTGCAGTGTGCATAGGAATTCGTTCATATTTTTTTAAAAACCCTAGTATGGCCCCCAACAGTGTCTGAGGGACAGTGAACTGGACCCCTCTTTAAAAAGTTTGCAGACCCCTGGGTTAGATGAAGGAAGATCTGACCGATGGTTCTAAACCTACTAGCCCCACGATAGAGCTATTAATAGCATAGAGGCTCCATACCGTACATTATTTGTATTATCTCCTTAAAGCATTTCTATTTAACAGCTTAATGACATGTTTGTTTTGTCCCAGAGGACAAAAAAAAATAAAAAAAAAGTTATTTTGCATTCCTGGTCTAAGAATGTAGATATCCTGCAAGATCACTAGAGACATGGTGAGGATGTACCTAAACCTGGATAATAATTTTAAACATGAGGTATTGAGCAAAGAATACTCAATATGATACTTGATTTGAATTCATTTATTAAAGCGTTTTTATTTAAACGCCTTTGATTAGTTAACTTAGTACAAATAGTGTACCTGCCAATCACACCCATAGGTCTGCACTTCTTATGCTTATTACATTAACATTTATTTGTACAGCACCAACAATTCTCGTAGCGCTTGGTACAGAGCATAGAAGGGAACTACATACTAAGTTAGACAAACTGGAACAGACTGGTACATAAGGTAGAGAACCCTGCTCGCAAACTTACAATCTAGAGGGAATGGGGTCCATGAGATAATTAAGGGATTGTAGTAACAGTAGAGTGGATGGGAGGCACTGGGTGGGATAAGTCAAAGAGGGTGTGTGTGTTCCAGCTAGGTGGGATCGGCTAGATGCAAAGTGACTGGTAATCTAGTGGGTTGGGTAGTAAGCCTCTCTAAAGAGATGAGTTTTGAGGGACTTTTTAAAGTTTGAAAAGGAGGGAAGAGAGCTGGATGCTCCGGCGAAGGGAGTTCCAGAGAGAGGAGGCAGCTCGGGCGAAATCTTGGAGACGCGAGTGAGAAGTGGTGATGAGATTAGAAGAGAGTGTTAATCCCTTTGAGGAGCACAAAGGTCGTGCAGGGAGGTAACGGTTAACAAGGGAGGAAATGTACGTAGAAAGGCTTTGTAGGTTAAAGACAGAATTTGAAATTTTATCCTCGAGCAGACGGGAAGCCAGTGGAGGGCGTTGCAGAGAGGAGCAGCCGAATCAGACCGACGTGCAAGAAAGATGAGTCTGGCAGCCGCATTTTGGATAGACTGTAGGGGAGCCAGACGAAGTCCAGTCAGAAGACCGTTACAGTAGTCCAGGCAAGAGATCACAAGCGAGTGCACTAGAATTTTGGCGGTCTCTTCGCTGAGGAACGGGCGAATGCGTGCAATATTCCTTAGGTGCAGCCGACAGGATTTGGCCAAGGACTGAATTTGAGGAACGAAGGAGAGAGCAGAGTCAAAAGTGACCCCAAGACATCGAACACGGTCAGCCGGTACGATTGTAGCATTATCAACAGTGACTGTGAACCCAGGTGTACGGACAGCGGTTGAGGGAGGGAAGATAATCAGTTCTGTTTTGGAGAGGTTACGTTTCAGGTAGCGATCAGACATCCAAACGGAGATGGCTGACAGACACTCAGCTACACGTAACACTAGAGAGGGAGTGAGGTCAGGGGAGGAGAGGTAGAGCTGAGTATCATCCGCGTACAAGTGGTAGTGAAAGCCAAAAGAGCGGATGAGTTCTCCCAGAGAGGTAGTGTAGAGGGAAAACAACAGCGGGCCAAGGACCGATCCTTGCAGAACACCAACAGAGAGCGGAACAGGCGACGATGTTGCTCCAGCAAACGACACTGAATAGGAGCGCTCAGATAAGTACGACTCGATCCAAGAGAGTGCCATACCATCTAAGCCAAGCGAGGATAATCTATTAAGAAGGAGGCAGTGGTCAACGGTGTCAAAGGCAGCAGAGAGATCTAAGAGGATCATCACCGAGAAGTGGCCTTTAGATTTGGCAGCAAGGTCATTTGATACTCTAGTAAGGGCTGTTTCAGTAAAGTGTAAGGGTCTAAAGCCAGATTGAATTATCAATTATTGATGTGGTTACTAATTGCATACTTCACTATTTGCATTACTTTATTATTGTTTCCACGTTACCTGTTCCACTTTGTTCAACACACAACCTGCCAGGCACACCCCTAACACACACACAGCCTGGCAGGCACACCCACAGAACCCGCAAAGCACATTCATAACATACACACAGTTACAGTAAGTAACACATAGGCTACAACATTCCAACTTTCCATTAACTTTTTATTTTATTTATGAAAGTACAAAATACAAACAGAAATCCATTCTCATCGGTATGAATTGACTTTCCAATTATCTAAAAAACATTTTTTACATAGTCTCTTCCTTAGGGTTCCATGATTCGTTCTTGCGTCGTATTTTATCTGATTTAGAGTCTAATTGGGGCCCGAATAGTCCTTGTAAAGTCAATTTTCTTTAATTTATTTTTCTTCACATTATTACACACATCATGTATACCCAACACCCGGTGATCTCCCATCTCTCTATAAACAATTATATACAGGAAGTGTACAGTGGAAATTAGCAGTATCTTTTCCTTCCCTTTACTCTCCTCTCTCCCCCCCCCCCCCTCTTTCTCTTATCATTGCTACAACTTTCCAGTAACTTTATGCCAAACGTTGTACTTTAAAGATTGCTCCTTCATCTGCACATGGTTTTCCACAATGCAGTTTCCCCACTGTTACCAGTGCCAGAATGCCCCCACATCACAGCATTAGATTTCATTTACAGCACTAAACAGTCCTGCATTGCTTTCCAAAAACCTAACCCAACCATGCAAGTCGTAGCGTGCAAGATTGCGCCTGCATTGCTTTCCACCGCGCTAAATTGTCCCCACTATTTGCCGCAGAAACTTCCTATTGTGCGTCCTAATTGCTCCCCTTGCTAAGCACATGCACCTACTGAGGTGAACGCTACTCGTATATAGCACCCCGGCTATAGAGGCTCCATGGCGGCCGTCGGAGTACTTCCGGCGGCCATGTTGGAGATTCCGGTGACCATCAGGTGCCGAGGCAAGCGATTTGGATTTAGGGCGGACCCGTGAGACGTCACTTCCGTTATTGTTAACATACACAATATTCACTCCCCCTGTGGTCGCTAAGAAGCTTTCCATAAGGATGTTTACACATCAAAAGAGCATTCAAGTGATTGTGTTCAGCCCTTCTCGAGCAGTTTTCTGACTGCATTTTGCCATACAGAAAGGTAATTCAGCTTTGTGTGTGTGTTATTCTTTAACCAAATTTAGCTTTATTTCACAAAATTGACAATATACTTTTGCTAACGAGAGTTAATGCAGTTTCTTAAATCGTGTAAAATGAGCTCAACACATCCATATTATAAAACGAGCCTTAAAAAACAAACAAAAAAACCCCAAATATATAAATATAATACATATAAATATATATATATACACACACACAGAATAGGTCTCCAAGGTCTACATGTACTGCTTATAAATGTGTGTGATTAGTTATCAGATAATTTCTGCTACACACATCAGGCAGTGTGTATCTGGACCTGTACGGAAGATGGGACAGTCTCCTTTCCCTCTGCTTGACCACCAAACTCCACACCTGGACAGGTAGACAAACAAGAGAGATTTCGGAATCACCTTCCACCCCAAGCTTGGTGGCAGTTAATAGGCAATTGTATTGTGCTCAGCCATCTGCTTTAGGCTGATGGAGAACCATAAACTGGCAGAGAAACTTATGAAGCTGGGCATTTTGAGAAATGTGTTCCTCCCTGACAGTGTGCCTAATTCAGTGATATGGGGTTCAGGAGTTAAGGTAGCATGTGAACAGAAGGTATGTGTAACTGGTATTGGGTTAGAAAATTAAGAGAATAATAAAAAATAGAAGGCAAGTGTCTGGGAAACAAAAGGGTGGGAAGAGAGTTAAAGGATCTGTATCCCCTAAACATTGTTTTCTTACTGCGCATGTAGAGCGCAACAGATTATTGAAAATGATCTATACATTGTTTTGGCAAAATTGCAAGAAAATGCCTAAATTAGGAGAAAAATGTGTTTTAAATGTGTCTGTGGAGTCTCCTGCTTGGTGACATCACCTGGGGCACGGTATACAAATGAACAGCTTTTCAGCGGAACATGTGCATACCGTGCCCCAGGTGATGTCATAAGCAGGAGACTCCACAGACACATTTAAAACACATTTTTACCTTAATTTAGGCATTTGCTTGCACTTTTGCTAATAGTGTATAAATCATTTTCAATCATATTTCATGCTCTATCTGCACAGTAAAAACAATGTTCAGTTGATACAGTCCCTTTAAAAAATATCTCTGCATCAGGCCCTGATTTGTGTTGTTTTGCCCTTGTATGTGTAACTTCATAGGTTGAGCTATGATTATGCAGTTTATGACACAAGGTATCCAAAAGGAAGAGTGTGCTGGTAGTGTTTGCAGGGACTTTCTGCTTCCCAAGCCAGATCACCAGGAAATATGCCCCTCCAGCATCCAGGCCGATAAACAGGAGTGAACCGAAGAGAAAACCGTTACCTTGCACTGTAGTTTCTTTGGACTATATTTCTCATCATGTCCAACTAGCCTCAGGCATAGTGAGCACAAAGGCAGTTGTAGTCCACAGCTCAAACATTTTGCATACTACATTTTCTGTAATTCACTTCCAGCCTTCTGGCTGGCTTTGTGTCATATGTAATGCTGTCCACAGCCAAACTCTTGCATAGTGAACTCGCGTTACCTCAAGTGTCATAGCAAGTCAATAACATCTGTGGATCTCCTGCTGATCTGGTGCACACTGTTCAGTTGTACACCATGTGGGACAAGTAAATAAATAAACCGCTCCATTTTCTGTGTCATCATGCTGAATCCAAATATATTAAGAGTGTTGCATACTTCAGTGCATAGACTCCTTGCACCAGAGTGAAAACATTTCCCATGTGTCATACATTTTAACACTTTAACTGTGTGCCGTTAAGTATGATTTGCATACAAAAGTAGAGCTTGGCATTTAATATAGTGAAATATGTATAGCAGTCGAACAGCAGCTAGAGGGCCGCATTTATGGAATTGTCTTGTTAAGCGTGATAGTTCTGTTCAAAGGCTCAAACAAGTTATTGTGAACTCAAGTAGTTGTTGCATCTTTTTTGTAGTAAAATTTTTGATATTGTCAGTAAAAAAAATTGTAATCATTTTATTCTTTTAATAAGTGCTTTTTTTGTGTGAAATATTGTGACTAATTCTGTTTACATTTGTGTGACAAATGTCCAATTATTTGTTATTTCCTCTTTGCAGGGATGTGTTTACAAGGTCAGCTATCAGTTACCACAACATTCAAAGGACACCAAAGCATTCTGTTACCAGCCCAGGTTGAGCTTCATGTCGTCTTGGTTTCCCATGCTAACAGTCTTGAGTATGTTCTACTATATTTGTTTGAGACGCAGGGCCAGATTAGCTAGTAGAGGGGAAATGATTAATAGTCGTAGAGCAATTAAGTCAAACATGCGTGCTTTACCAATGTCCACCAAAGCAGTGCAGTATGCCAAAGAGGTGCTCGACTTCAGTTCTCAGTATGGAAGTGAAAACAGCATGTCCTACACCATGTGGAACTTAGCAGGCTCTCCCAATGTGTATCCAAGCTCGGGCGATTTCACCCAGACAGCAGTGTTTAAAACGTATGGAAAGTGGTGGGATCAATGTTCCAGTGCTCCATTACCATTCAAAAGGACACCACCAAACTTCTTCAGTCATGACTATGTTGAGCTTGCATTTGAGGAACCTGTTTATCCAACGGCAGTTCACATCTTAGAGACGTATCACCCAGGATCAGTAGTGAAGATTTTGGCTTGCTCTGCAAATCCCTACTCACAAAATACTCCTGCAGAAGTCAGGTAAGGTTTGTCTTTTTAATACCTCTAATATAATGCCCACTGCTCCCAGAAGGCTGAGTACCGTGCACGATGTATAATCACATACAAGAGCATCTATTCATGAGGAATTTATTTATTTACACATGTTTATTTTGGGTCCTTTCTTCTTGTACCTGCTACCAAAAGAAGTGTAAAGAAAGTGTCACATTCTCTTTCTCCAGCTTTGACTTTGAAAGCAGAATGTTTTGTGTTTCTGTGGTGATGTTCTGGCAATATGTCCAGGAATGCAGCTATTGCCATCGCGTGAACTGCGCATGCGCTCGATCACTCGCATCACAGATTTGACAGCTGGGAGGAAATGTCGTCTGAGATGCCGACAACTACACTTCTCATGATGCCTTCCACCTCATGAAATATTTCTGATTAGACCATGGGGGTTACAGTTACAGTTTTAGTAAGAGTAAGGATTAGGGTAATTACACTTTGCATGATGCCGGCCACCTACCATGTTATAAAAACAAATGCTAATGACTAGACCAGTGGGGTTACGGTTACAGTATACAAATATGTAGGGCAATCCGATCAGCAAGCAGAGTAAGAATTTATGGTGATTTAGCCTTTTAGTTACATGAGTTTTTGGCTGTGTCTTGCCTTTGGTGAGATGGACTGTGTTTACATTTTCTTCTTTCTCATTTACTGTCCCCACACAAAATATATGTATTGTTTTTTATCGCCTTAAAAAGCAGGGCTTTTTTTTATTTTATTTTTGAGAGCATTATTTTCAAATCTGGTATTGTCATGAAGGGGTTAAACGACAGTGAAACTTTATTTTATACACAAAATAGTCGTCATTTGTGTGCGGATAATCTGGCATGTACTTTTGACGGAAGAGGGCAGCCCTTTCTGGTCAGTGACATACTCACTCTGCTAGCACAGAGAGCAAACCTCATTTTTTGTATTATCCCTATGGAGGAGACTTTGCCCTAACAGAGAGAGGCCCCTGCAAAATGCAGACCTCGACCTGATGAGCGGGATGACCCCTGCTCTGTTTGCCCGTGCAATTGACAAGTCAGCGCGCCAACTTCCAGACCTGCGATGTCACAGCTGTGAGACACAGCTGATCGTAAACCCATGTGTATCTATTGAGATACACGTCTTGTTTACTCCGTACCAGCAGGACATCATACTTTTAACACTTGCTTCCTTCAATAATGCAATAATAGGTTAAAAAAAAGTTTAATTGTCCTCTACTTTGGCACATTTTGCTGCTTTGTATACAGTGGGCACTTATGAATGTTGGATTTTTATTTTTTATTAACATTGGATTTTTGTGATGTATTTGCTATTTATTCTTATGCTTTAAAAACTTTTTTTTTTTTTTACTGAGGGGGGGGGGGATGGAGTTCTGTTTGCATTATTGCATCTAATAGAGGAAGTTACGTAAACCATTCCCTTTTACTAAAAGGATGATTTTGTTTTATGTAGATGGGAAACCATTTGGTCTGCGGAACCCACACAGGTGAATTCTCCCCATGCACGTCAATTTAAACCTTGCATAAAAGAAATCAATTTCCCAACCAACCTTCTTCGCTTGGAAACTAACAGTTCTTTTTTGGATTATTACGCCGAGCTAGATGCAGTGGAATTACATGGCGTCAAAGTGAAACCAATGCTTTCTCTAAACTCTAACATCATTGATATGAATGACCTGGATGAGGATGAATATGACGATAAGGAGAGCTGTGGTTTGGACTGCCTTACTAATCAGTTCAGTAACGCCAGTCTTAGAGAATGGACAAATAATGGATATTTTGACAAACTGCCTTATGAGGTAAGCTTGTTAAGCTGAGAATGGTCACAGATTGGCATAAATAATGTGCACCATCATTTTCTATATTTAAGCATAGCATAGTAGTCTGGTGTTCAAGTTTGTTGGATATAACATTTTCATAACATACATGGAAGAAAGTCCTCCTTGTCTGGATGGTTTTACAGATGGTTACATATGTGTTTAGTGTACTTTTGCTAACATTCCACTTTGTGACACAGAAAAGCAATGTGAGATCTGATTCTGTGACTGCAGACTGAATAACTTCTGCCCAATAATTATACATTTAATATGTGGGCTACTCCTAGTGCTGATTGCCTGGGTTTTATATTATTCCTCCTGATCTGCATGTCATAAAAGTAATAAATATATCAACGATTTCATATAGCTTTTTGTAGTTCTGTGGTGTTTTAAGATCTAAAGCAGTGCTGGCTTACCTTGACACTGCAGCTATTTGGCAACGACATATCCCATGATGCTCAGTCAGCTTCATGATTGCATTCATGATATGTAGTCCCAAGTTTCTGCAGTTCCAAGTTGGCCATCACTGATCTAGAGATTACTTTCACGTACAATGAGAGGAAACTAGAACCCTGAGGAGCATATGTCTTGTACGAGTCTGTTGAGTTGGAGAAGCTCCAGCAACTTACTGATAGCTTATCCATTAAGTTTGGATTCTTAAGCAAAATGATATGCATGGGTACGGAAGTTGCCTATTATGTGAAGGACTTTGTTAAAGGTACTGTAACATAATATCCGCTTTGGCTGCTCACAGCTGATAATGTTGTCATTCATAGTAGGATGATTGATAATCATTAGTGTCAGTTTAAGGAGTGAGACTTGTTATGGGACATTTGAGTTTACCAGTGTTACTCATGTTACATGTTTTCGCTGTGACATAGATTCCTCACCGGCTATCACTGAAGGAACAAATGTAATGCATAAGGCTTACAAGTAGTAAGAGTGTTTTAAAATGATAGATTAACCTGCTGGCCAAGTTGCCAAGTATAATCTGTCGTCTGGATCCTGATGTCTCTTAATATGGGTCTCAAATTTGTTTTCAGGACCTCCCAGCAGTGCAGGTTTTGTAGTATTGCTATTCATGCTCTAGACCAGTGTATCTTACAAGGAGATGCATAAACATTAGGTGATGGCAATACAACTCTTCAGAAAATCGTTCACAACCTCCCTGGATTAGTGCAATGATATACACCTCCGACCAAACATCACATTGGGAGTAGAAAATTATAACCTTTCTAAAAACAATAGTTTATATATTTATATGAAGTGCTTGTCAGGGGTGGACTGACTACAACCTGGATTGTCAGGCTCCCCCTTACATTTTTTTATATATGAATACATACTGCTGTGGGTACCACACCTGTATTTTTTGATGTGCAGTCAACATCATCATCAATAAATACAGGTGTAGTGCCCACAGCAATATGAATTCATATATACAAAAAAAAGGTGAGGGGGAGCCTGACCATCCAGTTTGTAGTCAGTCAATTGACTGTATTTATTGATGTATACAAATATTTAAACATAGGAATAAGGATAGGTTGGAAGAATAAAAAGTTCCTATGAGGCTCCGCTACTGTTATTACGGTCAGAGTATCACAAGATCCGTAGTTGGTAGCAACATGATTGCATGGTTTTGCCATTCATTCCTTCGCTCCATTTTTCCTACCTTCCATGCTATTTAATGGGTAGAAATATAGGTCTGCTTCTGACAGACCTGTTAATTACTACCTTAAAAAAAACACCCTCCCTGCCTGATGAGTCAGAATACCGGGATATAATGTGATGGAGAACTGATCAGTGTGTGCTGATCGAGACACAGACGATGTGAACATATGTCCTGAACAGATTATGGGAAATCTTAACCATCCC